>PVJS01006608.1:0-59134 GCA_004027185.1 Glis glis
TATTTTTTTTATACTTTATTTTGAAACCGGGTCTCACAAAGTTGCGGAGGGCCTCACTAGGTAGAGAGAGAGAGAGAGAGAGAGAGAGAGAGAGGGGGAGAGAGAGAGAGCTGAGGCTGGCCGCGAACCTGGATCCTCCGGTCTCCGCCTCCCAAAGTACTGGGATTACAAGCATGCGCCACCACGCCCGGCTAAATAGTTTCTTAATAAATATTTTTAAAATGCTTCTTAGTTACAAACAATAATGAGAGATTGATTCTAAGACTACATTTTGCATTTTGGAAAGTAAGAATCTCATACACATAGCCAGGAAAACATGTTCACACTCTGCAATGGAACTGGCCTCAGACACAGACAGATATTTAGAGAATCATGTAGAATTTAATAAGCTAAATGGACCACAGCAGCAGGAGTTCATAAATATGACACACAAATATATAAACATGCATCTTATCTTCACCTTCCTTTCTTTGTATGTTGTCTTACTATCTGAAGAGTGTTTCTCATATGCATCAAAGAAAAAAGCATATGTTTACCTAATTAAATGCATCTTAATTTGACTAAAAAGATTCAAAACAGGCTATCTCAGAGGTTGCTGGGAGACAGAGGGACTGGCTGCTTTGAGATCAGTTACGTATCCTCAGTTGGCTCAGCATGATCGGATTGGTCCCATGATCCATGGCAAAATGTTACATGTTTCTTAATGGAGATATGTATATTTCAAAGAGTTGGATATTTGCAGGGAAATGAGAGCAACATGGCATAAGTACTATCCTATGATGAATGAAAAAGCCAATCTTAACTAAAAAAGTTACAGAACTGGGTGTGGTGGTGCAGGCCTAATTCCAGCATTTAGGAGGCTGAGACAGGAGAATTGCATCAGATTCTAGGCCAGTCTCAGCAACTTAGTGAGACCCTACTGCTTCACAATAAAATATAAAATAGGGCTGGGGATGTAGCTCAGAGGTAGAATGCCCCTTGGTTCAATCTCCACTATCACACACACACACACACACACACACACACACACACACACACATACACACACAATAATAAGTAAATAAATAAATAAATAAATAAATGTTATATTTCTTCCTGCATGTTTTCGATTGCACCACTAATATCCTATTGTCCCAGATTTAGCATTCATTGAATTTTACTTGCCTATTTTTTGTAGAGTATATTTGAGTGAGGTGAGAGGCTCTGAGCATAGCTTATACCTTGCGCAAAGCATCTGTGATTATTGCCTGTTGTACTTGGTGGACCATAAAGCATGATGCTTTTAAAAGGCCAAATATAAAACAGCTGTTAAATGTATCACAGAATTTTATAGATTAGAAACGGGCTAGAATGATATGGTATTTCAGAGATGCCACAACAATTAGGCAAAATGACCACACGAAGCATGTGTTAGGCTTAAAAGAGGAACACCTTGTAATTTAAATCACTCATTTGACATTTTACATAAACCCAGAGGGAACCCTCATTTTTATGGGAAAAGAAGAGCATTGACTGACTTGCTGCTTCTTTTCTTGCTTCAAGAACAGCTTTGCAAGTCCCCCAGACTTTACTTCAAATTTAAAACTGTCCAGGCCTGATTGGCAATGGAATTTCTTGGGAGTCAATCAACTTGTTTGGACATAAATATAAAGGTTGATAAGATTTAAGCTATGAGGTCAAGTATGTTAAGAATATTTCCTCTGATCCCCCAAGGTTGTAATAAAGGAAATGGAATATTCTAGTAGCTGCAAATTCAGTAGCAGCATAGTACATTGCATATGAAAATGTCCTTCTCTAAAAAAAAGAATAGTTATGCTGTTATATCCCAGGTTAGCGTAATACCCCAGATCAGCGAGAAATCACAGAGATCAAGGGAGACCAGGAGTAAAGATCAAATTGAAGCTGTTTATTTCTTTTAAGCTGGCGGCCAGTGGTCCAGAGTGGGTCTCAAAGCAGACTCCAACAACTGGGCACTGGAGTCAAAGTGAGCAGGGTTTTTAAGGGCATACAACATTTGTGACTTAAATACTGATTTAAAAATAGCACATACGGCTTATGTCATGGTTACATACATCATGAATCTATAACCAGTCAGCTATTTCCAACTAAACTCTATGTAGGTGGGGGTTTACTTATCTTTTTGTTAGTAACAGAAGCCAAACATTACATAGTTAATATTATCTCTTGGTGAAAAATATGTCCTGTATCTTTTTGTTAATAACAAAAGCTAAACATTACGCAGTTAATATTATCTCTGGGTGAAAAGTAAAACTTCTCATTTTGACAGAACAAACTGTTGCTTGGATTACAAATTTTTCTTTTCCTTGGGTGGAGTTCTTCTTTTCAGCTACTCTCAGCAGAGAAGGGTTTTTTTTGTAAAATGGAGTTACTTCTGCTTTTACACTCTTTTTCTACATTCCCCACTGGTTTTTATTTCATTAAGGAAAATCTTTTCCTACATTTGGTCTTCAGTTTCTAAAGGGGTGTATAGCATTTGGCTTTGAAGAATAAAAACTCTTATGGGTTGTCTCTGGGCTGTAGGGCTGCTGGCCTTAGGCAGCTGTGATGGACTGGGGTAGCTAAACTGGTGTTTTGTCTAATACCCATTTATACATTTTTTAACATTTTGGAAGCACAAATATAGCATTATAGTTACACAGGAGTTAACCTTCACTTTAGAAGTGAAATTTAGACAACCATAGAAAATAGAGACTGCATAAAACACAGAAAATTATCTTAATAGAACCTCATTGTAAACCTTTTGAATAATTTGTAAATATAACCATTTTATCACACATGCAGTATTACTTTCATAAACTTTACCCTACACAAAAATTTCTTTGACATGCTCAAACTTTCTGTGACTTGCTTTTAGCCTTCTGAATTTATTCTATGTCTTCCTTTCCCATTTGGGATAATTTTAGGATAAATTTTACTTTACTATACAAAATACTTTATTTCTAAAATATTTTCCTTTCCTTTTATCCTTCCTTACCAAAATTTCTCATACTCATATACCTTCTTTACATCTTTCTCTTCTCCCTACATACTGGTTCCTTTCTGCCATAATTTCCTCCTTGACTTTACATTTTGAAACAATTTTGTACATCTTTTAACAAAGTGTGAAACAAATTAAAATCATCGATCTAAGTTTTATAGTGGCCCGGACTTTAAAGAGTTACAGTTTTTCTTTTTAGATGTTTACATTTTAGGCAATCTTGGACAGCAAACTTATCATGGAAAACAGAAGGAGAGGGGGAAAGAGAAAAACCACTTGGTAACTGGAATATAACAGTTCTAGGTTCCTCCCCCCCTTTTTTTTGTTAGCCCTATATTTTGTCTGAATTTTTTTTTTCTTGTCTGCAACAGACTTTTCTTTTTGGATGGTGAATCCCAGATTTTTACTTTTTGCTGATAAACTTGGGCTGGTTAAGAGACCTTGTAACCACAGTGAGTAGCTGGACTGCTTTTCTGGCGCAGCTTTTAAGAGTCTCCTGACCATATCATACTGGAGGAGGGTGCTGCCCAAGGTGTGAAGAAAGCAAAGACTTGAGGTCATAGTCCAGGGCCTCTCCAAAATAGTGGGGGAGTTCTTAGGCCCCTGAGACAATTGAGTCCAAATGCACCAGTTTTTAGTGTTAGGTTTTGGGTCGTCTCATTCAAAGGCAAACAGTTCTTGGTTTACAGGAGTCAGATGGATCTTTTAAGTCCAAGCATGTGAATCAGGCTGTAGTGGCCAGGAGCAAACTCAGAAGATGTAGGGTGACTGTGGCCTGGTAGATGACCCACAAGTCCTGTACTGGTCAGTAGTCCTGGCTTTTTGACTTTTTGACTGGCAAAAGAGAAGTGTTTCACTGGGATACCATGATGTTAAAGTCTCTTTAAATGGAGCTGTATTTTTTCCAGGGCCAGCCAGAGGATTTGGTACTGGTGGCTTGTTCTTGGCCCTTACGTGGGCCACTTGTAATCTCTGGGCTGAAGAGAACCCAAAGCACAGGACATTTTGCCAATGTAGCAAGATTCAGGCACAAAATTTGTTAGAATTATTTCCCCCTTCTCTTGAATACATTGCTGGCAGGTCCAGCACTGACAGTAGCCAAGTTGGATATAAGACATGATCAGAATGACTGGAACGGCATATTTGAGCCTTTTTTGCTGAGACCCGGTAACCCAAGTCCCTTAGGGTCTGCAGTAAGTCTAGAGTAGATTGATAACAGTCTTTGATGTTTTTAGCGGCTAGCAAAAGATCATCTACCTATTGTAATAGGACAGTTTTGGGATGCTCTCGCCTGAAGAGCTGTAAGTCCTGGCTCAAGGCTTCATCAAAGAGGGTAGGTGAGTTTTTAAACTCTTGTGGCAGTCGTGTCCATATTAACTGCCCTGAAAATCCACCCTCCAGGTCTGTCCATTCAAAAGCAAAAATGGGTTGACTCACCTTTGCCAAAGGTAAGTTGAAGAATACATCCTTCAAGTCCAATATGGTGTAAATCGGATGGCTAGGTGGTAACAAGCTGAGAAGCGTATAAGGATTAGGTACAGTGGGATGGGAAGTTTCTACTCTCTTATTTACCTCTCACAGGTCTTGAACAGGTGGGTAATCATCAGAGCCAGGTTTCTGTACTGGGAGCAAAGGAGTGTTCCATGCTGACTTGCACGGGATGAGGAGTCCAGCGGACAACAGTCTGTTAAAATGTAGGGTTTATTCCCTTTCGGGCCCTTAAGCTGATGGGGTACTGTTTGACTCTCACTGGTACTGCCCCACTGGTTAGCTGAACAACAATAGGTGGCCGGTGTTGAGCCAGTCCCGGGGGGATTATCCTCGGCCCATACTTCAGGAACCAGGGGTTTAATCTTTTGGAGCATATCCCCTTGTTCAGCCTTGACTTGGGCTGGATCCTCCAGCAATATTCTTCCCCCAATGGGCAAGTGACTAAAATGTGGGTGGGCAGTAATTTAGCTTCTTCCCCTAGGGTCAGAGATGCCCTGTCTCCTTTAAATGAAATAGTTGCCTGGAGCTTTGGTAATAAGTCTCTTCCCAGCAGAGGATAGGGACAGTCTGGCATCACAAGGAAAGAGTGGGTTATAGTTCCTTTCCCTAAATCTGTTATTCGAGTCCTTATCCAAGGATAACTTTTAATATTTCCTGTAGCCCCTTGTATTGGTAATTTGTCATGAGATAATTGTCCAGCAGGTTGAGTTAAGACAGAAAAGGTAGCTCCAGTGTCTACTAGGAAGTTGGTGGGTTTGCCCCCTACATTTAAGGTTACCCTGGGCTCCTGGGGGCTCAGTGAAAAGGAGCCCCAACCTCCTCAGTCTGCTTCAAGAGATGTTTGTAGAACTGTTACATGGGACTTTTTCCTCTTGGGGCACTCATTTTTCCAATGTCCTTCTTTTTTGTAATGGGCACATTGGTTTTTCCCTAGAGGATTCTTTTTCCTAAATTGTCCAGATCCTTCCATTTGAAACCCCTTTTTTGCCACCTGGTGGTCCCCTCTATCTGATTGGGGAGAATTTCTCGGGGCTGCCCACAGAATTTTTGCCAACCTCTTTGCCTGCTTTTCCTCTGGGGAATCCCGGTTTTTATATACTTTCTGGGCTATTTCCACCAGTTCAGACATAACCTTTCCCTCAAATCCCTCAAGCTTTTGTAATTTTTTTCTGATGTCGAGAGCCAACTGGGTCACAAAGGCCAAATTTATTGCCCATCTATTTTCAGAAACCTCAGGGTCAATGGGAGTGTACAGCTGATAGGCTTGTTGCAGACCCTCTAAGAAGGCACTAGGTTGTCTCCATTGGGCCCTGCAGGATTTCACTTACCTTTGACAGATTAGTGGGTTTGCGGGCAGCAGCCCTAATTCCTCTCAACAGAGTCTGGCGCAACTGGTCTAGATGTTCCTTACCTCTGTCATCATTGGGGTCCCAATCGCGCTGGGCAGTCGGGAACACAGCCTCGATCCGGGTGGGATCCGCAGAGGGGTGGCCATCTGGATTTAAAATAGTCCGTCGTGCTTCATGACAGATTCGTTCACGTTCTTCAGACATGAACAAGGTCTGGAGGAGCTGTTGGCAATCGTCCCAACTTGGTTGGTGGGTGTAACAGACTGACTCCAAGAGAGATAGAAGACCGTGTGGCGACTCAGAAAAAGAGGGGTTTTGGTTTTTCCAGTTATAAAGGTCAGAGGTGGTAAATGGGATGTAAACCATAAAAGGGCCTGTTGCAGATGGTGCCTATTGTAGTGGAAGAATAGCATCAGGGGTTGGCCCATAAGTTGAGCCAGTACGGGTGTGGGGAGGAGAGGTCAATGGGGTAGGAGGATAAAGGGGTGAGCTGGGAGGCGAACTGGGGGGTGCACTAGATGGCGCAGGGGAGTCTGCCAAGGCAGAGGGATATGGTGGTGGGAGAGAAGGGTAGAGGAAAGTAGGGGATCCAATAGGATCAAGAGGATCATCTGGAGTCTCTAGAACTGCGGGCGGCTCTGAAAGAGAAGTAGGTTTTTGGTCAGATGTTTTTTTAGGAGCAGATTTAGTGACCAAACCAGAAGTCTTGGTGTTAGTTGTAAGCTTTCAGTCACTAGTCCGCTGTAAATCTTGCAGCTGATGTAACAGGAACTTTTTTAACCACACAGGCCTGTCAAAAAGAATGTCTGACCAAATCAGAATGTAAGGACCTTGGTGGTGGCCAGGCTTTCCGAAAACAATCTGTTGTACCCGGATAGCCGTATGCAGGTCTGTGGTGCCCTCTGATGGCCATCCAACATTAAACGTGGGCAACTCAAGTTTGCATAGCCTGCGAAGAACAGAGGAGTCCACAGACGTGCCATAATTAGTGGTGCACCTCTGAAACTCCTGAAAATGCTTGAGGAAACAAGACAAGACTGTTGGACAAGACGAGACAGAGGACTGTGTTTGACCCATACCTAGGCTAGCTAAGATGATACAAAAACAGAGAGACAGAGCTACAATAAACGTTAAAACAGAAACTTAAAACAGGAACAGAAACCACAATTAAGTCAGGGAGAGAGAAAAGAAAAAACAAACAAAATATACACTCGGTGGCCACCACTCATTCACACACCAGAACTGGATCCTACTGCTGACATCAAGTCAGATTCCAGATCAAATCCTGGCTCCCCAGATCCTACTACTGACCCCAGGTCAGACTCCAGATCAAGGACAAAGACGATGTCTCGTTCTGTCCCGAGGGTTGGAGTCAACGGTTGCGTCCAACCTGTCCAATACCCTCCCAAGAGGTCGACCTACCAGAAACCGGTGGCTTCTCCAGGTGTCCGGTTGTGGCCTTCCGAAAACACAGAAGATGAAGCTGAGACACATCTTCTCAGGAATTCCCTCTATCTCAGGAATTCCCCTCTATCTCTGGTTTGAGCGGAGTGGTCACGAAGGGAGGCTAAATTTGGGCTCCACCAGTCTCACCTTGGAACTCCAGAAAATCTCGCTGGGGCCTCCAAATGTAATACCCCAGGTTAGCGTAATACCCCAGATCAGCGAGAAATCACAGAGATCAAGGGAGACCAGGAGTAAAGATCAAATTGAAGCTGTTTATTTCTTTTAAGCTGGCAGCCAGCGGTCCAGAGTGGGTCTTAAAGCAGACTCCAACAACTGGGCCCTGGAGTCAAGGTGAGCAGTGTTTTTAAAGGCATACAGCATTTGTGACTTAAATACTGATTTAAAAATAGCACATACGGCTTATGTCATGGTTACATACATCATGAATCTATAACCAGTCAGTTATTTCCAACTAAACTCTAAGTAGAAGGGAGTTTACTTATCTTTTTGTTAGTAACAGAAGCCAAACATTACATAGTTAATATTATCTCTGGGTGAAAAGTATGTCCTGTATTGTTTTGTTAGTAACAGAGGCTAAACATTACGCAGTTAATATTATCTCTGGGTGAAAAGTAAAACTTCTCATTTTGACAGAACAAACTGTTGCTTGGATTACAAATTTTTCTTTTCCTTGGGTGGAGTTCTTCTTTTCAGCTACTCTCAGCAGAGAAGGGTTTTTTATTTTTTTGTAAAATGGAGTTACTTCTGCTTTTACACTCTGTTTCTACAATGCCAATCTTGGAATTTATAAATGTTCATTTTTAGACTGAGTGCAGAAGCACATGCCTGTAATCCCAGTTACTCAGGCGGCTGAGGCAGGAGGACTTCAAGGTTAAAGCCAGCCTAGGCCATTTAGTGAGACCCCGTCTCAAAATAAAAATAATTTGAAAAAGGGGGTGGGGTGTATCTCAGTGGCAAAACACCCTGTGTTCCATCCCCAGTACCAAAACAAAGAAAAAAATACTAGTTTTTAGTCATCCGAAAGTAAAACTGAATGCAATCATATTTTTTATTAATTAATGAAGTGAAAGAAGGTATTTTAAGTAAAATAATAGTACTTTTTTCAGTACTAGGTATTGAACACAGGGGGATTCTACCTCTAAGCTATGCCTAGCCCATTTTATTTTATTTTATTTTTATTTTATTTTATTTTATTTTATTATTTTATTTTATTTTATTTTATTTTATTTTATTTTATTTTATTTTATTTTATTTTATTTTGAAACAGAGTCTCCCTAAATTGCTGAGGCTAGCCTCAAACCTATGATCCTCCTATCTCAGCCTCCTAAGTATTGAGATTATAGGTGTGTGCCACCACACCCAGATAATTTACTGTTAATTAATATAATTATATTCATTACATTTAGAAAAATTATCAATAAAACAGTTTTGCTTATACAACTGATTTATAATGCTTATATAACTGATTTATAATGTATAAATCAGTCACATATTTTCATAAATGCTACTTCTGATATATTTTGTATTATTCCTACCTGGTTTGTTTTGTGTGTGTGTGTGTGTGTGTGTGTGTGTGTGTGTGTGTGTGTGTATGTGGTACTGGGTTCTACCTCCTAGCTACACCCAAGCCCCTTTTATTTTTTTGTTTTTGAAAGAGGGTATTGCTAGTTTGCTGAGAGTCTTGCTAAGTTGTGGAGGCTGGCCTCAAACCTACAATCCTTCTGTCTCAGCCTCCCAAGTACTGGCTTTACAAGCATGCACCACCACTCCTGGCACCTTTTCCAGTCTACAGATCCTTCTCCTCATTCTTGGAGCCTCCAGTCTTCTCGTGAATAACTGATTCAATATCCTTTGTCTCACGACTTTGATTTCTTTACCTTGGAGGATTCTCATACCAACCCAATTCAGCTGTATTATTTCATGGTTACTGAATTAGTTCCTTTAGGCTGCTGCATAACATTACCACAATGTTTGTGGCTTAAACCAACAGAAACTCTTCCTCTCCATTCTGGAGGCTAGAAGTCTATCGCCAGGATGTTCCCAGGCTGCACCCTCTCTGAAGCCTCCAGGAGAGACTCTTTCCCTGTTCCTTCCAACTTCCAGGAGCTGCAGAACCCCTTGGCTTGTGGCTGTGGAACTCTGTCCTGTATTTCTGTCTTCACAGAGCCATCTTCACTTCTTTCTGCATGTCAGAAAATCACTTGTCATTGGGTTTAGTGCCCACCTGGATAACCCACGATGATCTCATCGCAAGATCTTTAATTGTATCTGCAAAGATTCTTTTTTTTTTCCCCAAATAAGGTCACCTTCATGAGTTCTAGGAGTTAGGGACATAGACTTAGCACTTAGGAGCCACCATTCAACCCCCAAAAGTCACTACTCCAACTTTTTCATCAGCCATGCTGTTCTCATTTTTAGTTTTCCAGTACTTTGCTAGAGTTCTCACAGAAAAATCTAGTCACCTTTTCTCCAGAAAATGGTCACACATTTCCTAGATTCCTATTTTTTTTCTAGCAAGCTAAAATGCTATGACCCATCACTTAAAGTGATTTCCTATAAATGCCCATCATGACTTTGAAAATACTTAGCAGGTCACTGACTTTAAAACAATGCAACCAACTACACTGATCTACTCTCAGGATTCTCACAAATACTATAGTTAAGAATGTTATCCGGGCGTGGTGGTGCACACCTGTACTCTCAGTACTTGGGAGGCTGAGATAGGAGGATCGCAGGCTCAAGAGCAACTTAGTGAGAACCTGTTTTAAAATAAAAAATAAAATAGGGCTGGGGATGTAGCTCACAGGTAGAATGGCTCTGGGTTCCATTCCCAGTACCACAACATACCCTGCTGCATTCCTAAAAACACAATCTTCAACACACCTAGGCTATCAATGCTCTTTTGGAATTCATTTACATCTTACTAGTTTAATCTTTTAATCTATAGAGATTATTTTAACCTTCTTCATTTATTTATTTATTTTTTTTTGCCACGCATAGTGGCACACACTTGTAATCCCAGTACTTGGGAGGCTGAGACAGGATGATCGCAGGTTTGATGACAGCTTCAGCTACTTAGTGAGACGCTGTTTCAAAAATAAAGAATAAAAAATAGGGCTGTGGGTGTAGCTCGGAGGTAGAATGCCCCTGGGTTCAATCCCCAGTACCGGGAAAAAAAAGTATTTATTTTCTAATGTCCATATTCTCTTTCTTCAGATGGCTATACAAAATAGACATTCTTCACCTACTTCAATAAAATTTGTTATCCTAACCTGACCTCTATCTTATAATTAGAGTGGAATAGATATTCTTTATCTTTTATCACCATCTGTTCTTTGTGTGTGGTGTGTGTGTGTGTGTGTGTGTGTGTGTGTGTGTGTGTGTTACTGGGGATAAAACCCACAGATATTCTACAACTAAGCTATATCTCCAGATTGCTTCTAAATATTTTTTTTATTTTAAAAGAGTCTTGCAAATTACTGTGCGCTGGCCTCAAACCTGCAATCCTCCTGTCTCAGCCTCCCAAGTACTGGGATTACAGCCATGTGCCACTGTGCCGAGGTACAACCTATACTTTCAATCCTGTAGTATGTGATGGTTTTCTGACACCACCCCAAGATCCAACAGTTCACTAGAAGGTCTCACAAGATTCAGTATATAATTGGATTCGTGGTTATTATTTTTTTTCAGAGGAATGATTATAAAACCAAATCAACAAAGGGAAAAGGTGAATGGCACAAATTCTAGAGGGAGCCAGTGCATGCTTCTGAGATCTCTCAGTACAGATATACATGATGCCCTTAATTTCTATAGCACTGAACTGTGACAACACACATGAAATGTTGTCTACCAGGGATGCTTATCAGGGACTCAGAGCCAAGTGTTTCTTTTTTTAGGGGACTATTCACATAGGCATTCTGCCTAGTGTGCACCAAAATTCCAGGCTCCCAGGAGGAAAGCAGGTGTTTAGCACAAAACATATTATTTGCACAAATAACTTAGGCACTGTGAGCCACTGTGAAAAGCTCTGGGAATGGTTAAGGACTTTCCTGAAATCCACATTCCCTGGCTCCATCCAAAGACCAAACTTGCAAGCAGAAGTTTATAAGGATTGCATTCTCTCAGCTTTCATTCTTTCCATGTCTCAGTCTGTTTTCTATTGCCATAACTGTATGTCAGAGAGTGGACAACGTATAAAGAACAGAGGTTTATTTATCTCATGATTATAGAGGTTGATAAGTCCAAGAACATGGCACTGGCATCTGGTGAGAACCTTCTGGATGCATTGTAACCAGGTGGAGAATATCCCAAGGAGACATAGAGCAAGCATGCTAGTTCAGGTCTTATTCCTCTTCTTATAAAGCCACTAATGTCATCATGGGGACCCCACTCTCATGACCAGATCTAATCCTAATTGTCTCTCAAAGAGCCCACCTTTAAATGCCATTAACATATGGATTTGGGTATTAAGTTTCTGTCACATAAACTCTGGGGGACACGTTCTGCCATAGGACTGCTTGTACTATGTAGGCTTCTGCCTTCCTTGCCTTGGGGACTGACTGTCTTTTCTGCTTCTACACACTGAATCTCTCATTTTGTACATTCTCATAGTCATTTAGCAATCTCAGCTCTCACTTCTTATAAGAAAAAAAAAAAGAGGACAAATTTTCCAAACTCCAGTTTTCCTAAAACTGCCAACCTATCATGGCCTTCACCTTTTACATGGAAATCTTGAAAGAATTCTCAACCCTGCATCTTCCAATCCTCAGGTAACTCTCAGTCATCCAACCACTTTGTAACTCTATTCTCGAATGCTCTGCTATAACTTTTTAAACATGCATCACCCCCCAATTCTCTGGTTGCTAGATAACCCCAAAACTCTTAGTCTGTCCGTAGCAGGCCAACTGTCAATTTTCTTATTTTTTCTCCCATTGCCTGGTCCCTTCTCAGCCCTCTTTTCTTAGGTTTGGTACTGTGTGGACAGAGCCTACTCTCTGCCTCATCTAATTGGCAAATCATTCTTTGCTCTCCATAGACAAGATGTCATCTTCTCATTCACATGCGGGTGAACATAATCTCTGATTGATGAACAAATAATGTAACTTGCCTAAATTTTTTGAGTGACAGAAATATATATTAGAAAGCTGTTAAAATTCATCTGATAAAAGGCCATGCCCTCATGTAAAAAAAAATAATCTATCTTAAGATCAGATATTCCCCAGCCAAATTCATTACATAACTGCCACAGGAATTGGTCCCTGTCCATTTCTGGGCTCTCAGCCAGGCATCTGATTAATCAGACTCTGTTTGCCAGGCTTTGTATTTACCACAGGTGGCAGACACACTGGTTTGCTCATACAGTATTCCTTTTCCTTTTCTTCTTACTAACAGTAGGGATTTCGAAGTGATTGTGCAGTTTCTATATTGCACAACTCCGGGGGCATCATACACATTACTGTAACCCTGGAACACGATCCCTATTTTGTTTAAGGCAGCAATAAACCTATCCCAAGGACTAAACAAATGAACCCAGAAATCAAGGCTACCCAGATGATTCTAATGTCTTACCAAAGTTAAGAAGCACTATAAAAGCTAAGTGTGATGACACTGTTGCCCAGCTTCCTACAGTTCTATGTAGTTAGGAGTGACACATTTGAACAACAAAACAAAACCAAACAAAAAAGTCACCTGGATGATATTCTAGGAAGATTGTGACTTTCTTAATAAAACTGGAATACAAACTATATGGTGCCTCAATTTCATCCTTCTGTATCCACATAGATGTGATGTTTAGAACTGAAATAATTATCTTGAAAACCTCAGGCAATGAGTGTAATGATTCAGGCCCACACTCAGAGACAGCAGAGCAGAAGGATAGACTGTATCTGACTGCGTTGGCAAGAACCTAAACCAAGTCTCTACCTATATGCTTCCTGTGTAGAAAATAGGAACTCCTTTCTTTAACCCCCCTTAATGATGAGCTGCATTATTTACAGCTTTGAAAAAAATCACTACTTGGTTCTTCTGCTGGGTTTTCTCAGATAGTAGCATTTAGTGTTAAGTGGAGAAATCTCCAACTGATTATGATTCTGTTCCTTAGCAATGCTGCATGCAGGACAGGTGATGCAAGCAGAGGCATCTTGCACATGTGCCTGGCCCTTGATTCACAGTAGTGGAAGTTGAAGCGGCCTGACTGCTCATTTATACTGCATTCAGGGACTCTAAAGATAGAAATCGTTATCGCTAATGCTCATTGAACACTTACATATACTGGTTCTTTGCTAAACACTTCATATGCATTGTTTCTATCTAATCCTAACATCCATCTGTTATTTTCTCCGCTGTAGATATAGAGAAACACAGGCTTAGAAAGAATAAAATTACCTGGACCATTGTTTTGAAGGTAGGCAGTACTATAGTGAGAATTAGAACCCAGCTATTCTGTATTTAAAGGCCATACTCCTAATCATTAGAAATTCTGTATTCTAGCCAGGCATAGTGGTGCATGCATGTAATCACATTATTTTGGAGGCTGGGACAGAAGCTCACAGGTTCAAGGGAAGCCTCATCAATTTAGTGAGACCCTCAGCAACTTAGTGAGACCCTATTTCAATACAAAAAATAAAAAGGGCTGGTGGTATAGCTCAGAGGTAAAATGCCTCTGGGTTCAATCCCTAGGACCAAACAAACAACAGAAGAAAAGGAAAGGAATTCTGTATCCTTATCTAGCCCAAAATTATTCCATTACACCATACATTCTAATATATAGAATTATTATATATGGATATATATATATATAATACAGCCATGTATTAGACATTTCCACTAAAAATCTTTGTATATATACATATATTTGTAATATATACAGCCATGTATTAGACATTTTCACTAAAAATCTTAGAGGATTACAAAGAAATATACAGAACCCCAAACTGAGCTGCCTCTTATTTAAAAAAAAAAATGGAAGGTCCTACTATTTATACACTAGCCTAAACAAGAAATTTTTCTAACATCTTGCATTTCTGGTTACGAACTTCTCATGTCCAATCAATCATAAGGTCACATAGATTAATAGCTTTCATTGTTATATGATTCTCTAATGAGTCATAAAATCAATTAAGTAGGCCATAATATTTTTAAATAAAATAGAACATACAATATCAGAATAAATAGCACACGGTATTGTTGTCTGAAATGTCTTACCTTTCCCACATAGAAATGACATTAAATGCATTTTCTACTTTGGGTTGTGGTCAAAAAATATTTTAACACTTTTGACAATTACATCTGGTAAATAATTCTTGAATCCACCCATTCCCTTTCTTTCTTTCAATGTCTACCTTCCTATGACAGGATCTGAATTTTTCACAAATTTGCTATTTCTTCTCACGACTTCTGCTTTTTCCACTTGAGATAAATTTTCTGCATTGCAGTCCTGATTAGTTTTCAAAAGCCAAAATCAACAATATTACAGCTTTGCTTAAGAATACTTAGGTATTTGTTTTTTTACACTTGCCTTAAGATTACATTTGAAATACTTAACACGGCACATAATGCCTGCTGAATCCTAGAAACTTATCTGTCCAACCTCATCTCTCACCCTCAATGTATGTAGTCTGGTCATAGTGAACTATTTTCAGTTGCCCAATATTCTCCTTCAACCTCTACTTTTTCTTTTTTTCTTTTTTTTTTTTTTTTTTGCGGTACCGGGGATTGAACGCAGGGGCGTTCTACCTCCGCGCTACATCCCTGGCCCTATTTTTTATACTTTATTTTGAAACCGGGTCTCACGAAGTTGTGGAGGGCCTCACTAAGGAAAGAGAGAGAGACAGAGAGACAGGGAGAGAGAGAGAGCGAGAGAGCTGAGGCTGGCCGCGAACCCTGATCCTCTGGTCTCTGCCTCCCAAAGTACTGGGATTACAAGCGTGCGCTACCACGCCCGGCTCAACCTCTGCTTTTTCAAGAAAATCCTGCTAAATTGTAGGAGTATTTATCTAACGGTCTTTATTCATCATGTGGTTATTATATCTGCCTGGAACATTCTTTCTCTTTGTTCGTCATCTCTTCCTCTGTTAATTACTTACTACCTATAGCACTTCATACTATTTCTTCCTGTAACCCCTTCCTGTACTTTGAAAAAATGTGTTTCCCTTCTAGTATTTGATCACATCCTTAGCTCCTTTTAAGCGTATATGTCTACATAAGCTTTAGAAAAAGATGTCCCAGGTGTTTTCAACTCATTTGGGAACATGACTTGGGGAGGAGTCAACATTCTTGGACAGGGATTAACCTCATTCACAAACACACACACACACCCCTGGTGGCATTTGGTCTCCATAGTTCCTCTCAGCATTTTAACCTGTGATTGCCTGCTTACTTGTCTGTAGGTCTTTCTAGGTAGTGAGGCTCTTGTGGGGAAAGTTATTTTAGCCCTGTTTGTCATTCTTTCCCGACTGCCGACACAAGTTCCGGGCACGCTACAGATAAACATTCCTTCATGCCCTGTCAAGCCAGTGTTCTAGGCACTGCCGCCCCACACAAGTGTCAAGAAAACAATAGCCTTGCTTTCAGGGAGCTCCTGTTCTAGCAGAGGACGCCAAGAAAAATGTTGATATAACTCAAGTGGAGGATAAAAGGCTTAATTCACCTAATATGTGTCAAAGAGCAACTGAAAACCAAGGAATTTTCTGAGACAAAGCATGCTGGAAGTTGTACAGGACAAGGAAGAGAACACATGGCATCGTGCTGGGCTTGGGGTTGTGGTTTCTCTCACCTAAAAATGCGAGAACATTCCAATTGTTTTATGCCCCTTGCTTGATATTATTAGTACAATCTCGGAATAGTTCATTTGAAAGCTGTTTGTGTAAGCTTTGCAGTTGGTCTTTCATTCAAGGTTTAGGGGAGGGTGAGGTAGCAAAAAGGAAAAAGAGAAGAGAGGAGAGGGGAGGGGAGTGGAGGGGAAATGAAGGGGGAGGGGAAGGGAGGGGAGAAGAGAGGAGAAGAGAGAGGGAGGGAAGGAGGGAAGGAGAGAAGGAAGGAAGGAAGGAAGGAAGGAAGGCAGGAAGGAAGGACAGGTGTGTAAGGGTCTGGGAGAAATGGCATGCTTCCTTTATATCTGTTTTAATTATTTTACAAATGCTAATAATTAACACTCTCTGAGTGCTTTACAAAATCATTTTATTCTCATGCAAAGTGCTATATAAAATCCGATCGTTTAATAATCACAACAACCCCATTAGGAGGGTTACAGAGGAGAAGACTGAGTCATAGAGAGGTTAATTAACTTGTCCATGGTTACATATCTAGACAGTTGCAGAACTAGGTTTTAAGAGAACCTATGCTCTTAAAATGATTAACTGCTCCCCAATAATAATTCTCCCCCCAAAATGAACAAAGAATATTTTTCTTTAGAATGTAGAAACAAACTTTCCTAAAAATCCACAATGCTAATCATGTATTTTACTGCCAGCCTAGTTTTAAGAAGCTGATCTGAGCACCACTGCACTGAATCTACTTAGTATTCATGATTTGAGGACTTATTCCAATCTCCCTAGGATTTCTCTCTAAAAGACTATCTAAGGAATACTAATATAAATGAGAATTATTTTATATCTTCCAGCTTAAAATGGAAAGGATAATACTATATAAATAAAATATTATGGATAGCACTTTATTAAACATAAAAGCAATTGTTCTTCTTTATTATATCATTAATAGGCATTCAAATTTCCTGCTTGAAGAAAAAATGGTAAATGAAGTAGTGATAGTTGAGTTTAATTGTAATGCAAAATATGCTTCCACGTCAATAAAATGCAAGTTAATGAGCCTAGTTCTTTCTTTCCTATTCTTGGGGAATCTATCTTCAGATGCTGTGGGCTCCTTCATAGCCTAATATGGAGACTAAGAAGCCATCATTACATTCAGTATTCAAGGTCTGGTGGCATGATGCAGCCTGGGAACTTGTTATGCAACACAGTAGAAAAGGAGGTAGAATAATAATTGGGAAACTTAAATTCTAGTTTTATTTCCGCTACTTGATTGATGTCACTTAAGCAAGATAATTTACTTACCTCTTCTGAAAGTACAGAAGTTAATAACTACTTGGCTTAATTTTTTTAGAAAGTTGAAAATTTTCTTTCAGATGTAAAAGAGTGTCATATTCTCTAATAACCTATGTAATCGTACTGGTACATTCCTCACATTAGGTGCCTAATGTGAGGAATGTCTCTTAACCTCTCAGCATCAAATTTTCTCATTTTAAAAATAAATGTATCATCAAGCCAAGAGTGGTGATACACACCTGTAATCCAGTACTTGCGAGGCTGAGATAGGAGGATCACAGGTTTGAGGCCAGCCCAAGCAGTTTAGCAAGACCATTTCAAAGTAAAAAAAAAAAAAAAAAAAAATTAAAAAGCTGGGAGTGTAGCTGGGAAATAGAATGCCTCTGGGTTCAATCCCCAGTACTAAAAAATAAATAAAATAAGTGTATCATCAAGATTTCCATTATAGTTATTTTGAAATTTAACTTCCCACATATACAAATTAGAGGGTCATATAACTTTGAGTAGCAACATTAGGGAAAGAGAATGGCTCGGTTCACTGAGCTTCACAAGTATCCACCTCCTAGTCCTACTGTTCCCAGTAGGCGACACAATAATTTATATAATTATTTTCTCATTTCAGTAATTCTCCTGGTGAGAGTCACAATCATTACAAAAGGCAAATTTGACAAGGCCAGATCTCTTTAGTTCTTTTACAAGTAAATTTTTGACCACAAGAAAAAAAAAAACTCAAAACTTTTGTTAAACCATAGAGAGCCCTTCACATTATGCATACATTTCTGGAATCATCTACTATACTTTTGTAGCCTTAGGATTTGAGGTAAAATTTTATAGGGTCATACAGGCAATTGTGAGAACATTTGTTTGAAATCTAAGACAGGAAGCAACTGGAGGGTTTTAAGTCTAAAAGTAAAATAATTTCTACCTTAGTTCAATACATTTCTTTGATTTGGGCAAATTATATTAGAGGTGATAAAAATAAGGAAAGGTTGAATAATTTAATAATACAGTTTAGTTTTTTGTGCAATTTGTCCAAATATAGTTGTAGAAGAGGTGAAGAATGTGGGCAGACTTGGAATATACTTTAGTAGGATACTTGTCCGAATTTGATTTTAGATTGAATGTAAGATAATTACTAGAGAATAATTTGAGCATCTAGAAAGATACTGGTGCCAGTTGCAGAGGGAGAAAAAATTAAAGGACTTCAATATGGGTCATATGCAATTTGATGTTACTTCATGACATAAAAGATAACTTTTTTTCTACCTATATAATCCTGTATTATAGAGGTAGAAAAAAAAACTGTATAAAAATTTTTAAAATCTCCTAAAAAATATCTCTATTTTAAGATTTTTACCTAGTCATACCTGCAAAGTCCTTTTTTTGATTGGTACATTGTGATTATACATCATAGTGAGGTTCAGAGTGATAAATACATACATGCAGGCAACATTCATTGTGTGTTTCCCTTCGGTTTCCACCATGCTCTCCCACCCCACCCCCACCCCATAAATAGTCTTTGCATTCACACAAATAAATAGCTTTTACGTGGGCAGTTGTAGTTCAATCTAAAGACCCAGGGAGATGTTAGAGATGGAGAGTCATCAGCATGTGGAAGGCATTGAAACTTTCTAAGGAAAGCATATAGGTGTTAGAAGATGAATGTTCAAGACTAAACCCTGGGGCTCTTTAAAATTTATTTTAGATGGTAGAGGTAAAATGGGTAAAGACCTAAATGATGGGCTATTGTGACAAGAAAAAAAATAAAAATCTTGAGTGACCTAGTAGCATTAATTTCATACTAGTGCTGTAACAAATTATAAATTTAGTGGCTTAAAGTCACACAAATTTTCTCTTACATTTCTGGGGGTCAGAATTCCATAATGAGCTGGCAAGGCTTCCTTCCAGATATTTTAGGGAATTATCCTTTTCCTTATTGTTTCCAGTCTCCAGAGGCTTCCCACACGCATGGCCCATGCCCTGAGCCGTCCTCACCTTTGCTTCTATTGTCACATCTTCTCCAACTATGACCCTCCTTGCATCTACATCAAGACTATACTAGTTCAACCCAGATAATCCAGATTAATTTCCCTATCAGGAGATCCCTACCTTAGTCATATCTACAAGGTCATTTTACCATGTGAACTAACATATTCACAAATTATCAGATTAGGGCATGAACATCTTTGGTAGGAATGGGCATTATTCATATTATCACCATAGCAAAGATATTCAAGTGGACATAAAGAGAGACTGCCATTGACTATGATAATCATTGCAGATGTGGGGTGAAATGAAGTCAGAGAAGTGACTCTAAGACTGGGGAACTTGGAGATCCTTGGTACTTTGACAATTACATTTTTAGTACAAGAACAGTATGGGCTAATGAGTAACTTAGAAATGATGAAGTAAAGACAATGAACATAGAAAATTCTTTTAAGATGTTTTGTAGGGAAAATGAATAGAGAAATAGTACTTAGAAGATGAGGTGGAGTTAAAGGAAAGCCTATTTTAAAAGTAAAAACTACTGGATGCCCTTTGCACACCAATATGCTTTGTCTTATCAGGATGGATGTTTTCTGATGGGAAAGGAAAAAATCAATGCACGAGTGACACCTACGAGAAGGAAAATGAAGAAGGGACCGGGGGTGTACCGAGTAACTGGAGGTAATATAGTTTAAAGTTCAGAGACACTTGATTTCTTCCATCTGTAAAAGCAAAAGAGCAGGCAGAAAACCTGTACAGATACAGAGACTTGAGAATTTGGTGGTTGGAGGTTGAGTACACCCCTTTCCCATGCATTCTCTTTTCTCAATCAGTGTATGATGGCGTCTTTTTCAGCTGGGGGTTTCAGGAAAAGTTTAGTTCTGAGGAGAAAGCACATGTAAGAGAACAGTATCCTCAGATTCTGCACCAGAAATGGAGTGACATTACTGAGCTGTGTAGTGAGTGCTTACTTGAGTGTGTGGTTATTACATTGAAGCAGATGCTGATAAACTGGATCACTGAATTTAAATAAAGTTGACTTTTGAATTGGGGAGGATTATGGAAGAAAACAAAGTGATAGCTTTCTGTGGATCAATTGTGCCAATATCCACTTTCAGAGTAAGCCCTACATCGAATCCACAGCGAAGCTCCTTCACTATATTCCAAATAAAACTCAAAATCCTTTTCCTCTCTATCTCTGCCTTCTATCAACACAACTTTAGTCCAAATTAGCATATCTTTTGCTTACACTAAAATCAATAGCAACTAGTAATCAATAGCAACTTAACGTGCTTTTTCTTTCCATTTTCCATTGGAGATAAAACAAACAATCCAGTTATTCCACCCTAACTTCTGCCTATGCTCACCATAAAATATTCCACACTGCAATTAGAATAAAGACAAAAAAAAAAAACATTTCCAAGTGCGTGCCTTTAATGTTCCATGTAGTTGGATCCCTTACTGTGAATGACATACTATGCTTCTCTCTTCCTCTTTCTATCTCAGGATTCCAGCCACACTGAAACCCTTTAGTTCCTCAAGTAATCCAAGTTCTTAAAGGTCCTACTAATGTCACCTCTTTCATCAGAAAAACAATTCATTTTTTCTTTGCCTACAATTCATTCTTTTTCTTTTCAACTCTTACTCAGTTCTCTATTCTCAGCTGAGCCGTGACTACCTCACAGAAGACGTCTCTGACCCATGCACACATAATGATATAGTAAACAAATACAGACTTGTTCATCATCTCTGCTGTCTAGTAGTAAAGCTATTAAACCTTCAGAATTTTCAGAGTGAAGGGGGCTAGGTAAGAAGCACATCATTTGTTATCTATATGTCTCTTTCTACCATCCATGAGTTTATGTGGATAGATGACTCTAGATACCTATCTAGGTGACAGCTTCAGGAAGGGAGCTGACATTCAGAGGACCCAGCCAGGTGATTATAGGGTTGGAACATTTACCTCATTCCAAACCTCCGGGGAAGGGAGAGGTCGTGGAGACAGAGTTAATTACCAATGACCAATGATGTAATCAATCATGCCAATGTACTGAGATTTCTATGAAAACCCTAAAAGAGGGGACTTGAAGGGCTTCCGGGTTAATGAATACATCGAAGTGCTGGAAGGTGGGGTATACCCAGAGACCCATGGAAGTTCAGCATGCCAACTACCCTTATCCTTTGCCCCAGACAACTTTTCCATCTAACTGTTCCTGAGTGGTTTCTTTATAATATACTAGTAAATGTAAGTAAAGTATTCCCCTGTGTATGTTGAGACATTCTAGTAAATTATCATACCTGAGAAGGGGATTGTGAGGAACTCCCCACACCAACTTTATAGCCAGACTTGCTATTGGCATTTGAAGTTGTATTGTCTTGTGGGGCTGAGTTCTTGACCTGTGAGGTCTGCACTAATCTAGGTAGTTAGCATTAAAATTGAATTAAACTGTAGGGCACAGAGTGGATGTTGGAGAGTTCAAGAATTGGTCAGTGTGAGAAAATACACACACACACACACACACACACACACAGTGTCAGAAGTTCTTGGAGTAAAAATCAGATGATAATAGTAGTACGCATATAGCAGGACACTAAACCCAGTCATGATTTACTTAATAGTACATATACAGGTGTTGATACATATATATGTGTGTGTGTGTGTGTGTGTGTGTATAATTATTAAACACAACAATGCTGTTCTTCAGAACTTCAGGAGAAATAAAGACCTTCCAAGATAATTAAAACATAGGCATTCATGATTAGTAAACCAGCCTTGCAAAAGATATCTAAAGGAGTTCTATACCCAGTAGTAGAAGAAAGATAATTACCATGATGATAGCATATGAAAAAATATATATGCAGTAGAAGAATAGACACACAAATGAGAAATATAAATGTATGAATTATTATCAACACAGTAAATCATCAAACCACAATGATAAATAATAAAGGAAGAAATGAATAAAGAATATGCAAAACAACTAGAAGATAATGAATAAATGACAGGCACAAGGCCATATATTTCATTAATAGCTCTAAATGTAAATGATTTTAATTCTCCAGTTGACAAAATAGAGACTGGCTGAGTGAATTAAAAAATAAGACCCAAGAATATGCTGTCTATAAGAAACTCACCTCCTATTAAAGATACAAATACACACAATGAAAGTGAAAGGATGGAAAATTATATTCCAAGAAAATGGACTCTGAAAAGAAATAGAAGTAGAAATACTTATATCTGACAATATTGACATTAAGATAAAAACAATAAAAAGAGACAAACAAGATCACTATATAATGATCAAAGCGACAATTATCAAGAAGAAATAATGATTATAAAATTTTATATACCTTATCTTAGAACACCCAACCTTACACACACACATACATATAATATATATTAGAATTATATTATATATATATATATATATATATATAATAACACTATTAGAATTAAAATGAGAAATAGGCTCCAATACAATAAGAATAGTGGATTTCAGTATTCCACTTTCACCAATGGATAGATTATCCAGACAAAATTCATCAAAGAAACATAGGACTTAAACCACACTAAAAAAAAAAAAATGGACTTAACAGATACTTAGAAAGCATTCATCCAGTAGTTGCAGAATACACATTTCTTTTCATCAATGCATGGAACTTTCTCCACAATATATCATATATAAAGTCATAAAGTAAGTCTAAAGAAATTTTTTAAAAAATTGAAATCTTACTTACTATGAATCTTTTCTGATCACTATAGGGGTGAAAGTAGAAATAAATAGCAAGAGAAACTTTAGAATGATATAAATACATGGAGAATAAATAACATACTTTTGAATAAAATGCAGGTTATTATGGAAGTCAGAAGGGAAATTTTAAAAGTTCATTGAAACAAATAAAAATGGAAACATAATGCACCAAAACTTGTGGAATACAGCAAAAGCAGTACTAAGAAGGGAGTTCACTGCAAAGAACATCTACATCAAAAAATGTTTAAAATAAACAACCTAATCATATATCTCAATGTCTTAGAAAAGCGAGAACAAACTGGGTTTAGTCAGCTTTCTCATTGCTGTGATCACAATACTACCATGGGAACAACTTAGAGGAGAAAAGATTTATTGGGGCTCAGGGTTTCAGAGTTTTTAGTCCATAGGTCTAGCTCTGAGGCATAAACTACAGTCATGGTGTCAGTGGTGACAGGGCACATGGTGGAGGGACGTTGCTCTCACAACATGGTGACCAAAAGCAGAGAGAGGGAGAAGGGAGGGTTTTCAGAAATACATGGACCCCAAGACCACACCTTCAAGGACCCACCTCCTCCAACCATGCCCACCTCTGAACCTTGCTGCACTGGGGACATGCTTTCAATACATGACCCTTTGGGAGATACTTTAAACCCGAACTATAACAAAATTTAACCCATAATTATTAGAAGAAAAATAATAACTGTCAGAACAGAAAAAAATAAAATAGAGTCAAAGAATAATACACAGGATCAATGAAATTGAGTTGGTTCTTCATATAAATTAAAAAAATTGATAAACCTTTATCTAGACTTAGCAAAAAGAAGAAGAAAAAGAAGAGGAGGAAGGAGGAGAAAAGAAGGAGCAAAGATTCAAATAAAATTAGAGTTGAAAATGGAGACATTATAACTGATACTACTGAAATTCAAAGGATGAATAGAAATTGTTTTTTAAAAATATGTGCTAACAAATTGATAAATTTCGAACACAAGGACACATTTCTGAACACATATGACCTATCAAAATTGAATCCAGGGTATATAGAAAACATGAATATATCAATGATAAGTAATGATATTTAATCAATAATAAAGACTCTTTCAACAATGAAAAGTCCAGGACCAGTTGGACTCACTATTGGATTTTGTTAGACTATAAAGGATGAACTAATACTAATGTTCCACAAACTATTCCATACAATGGAAAGAGAAAGAATGTTTCTAAACTCATTTCATGAAGCCAGTATTATCTTGCTACCTAAACCTGATAAGTACACAACCAAAAAGTATAGAAAAACATCCTTGATGATCATGGATCTAAAAACCCTCACAAAAATACTTGCAAATGTAAATCAACAGGACATTAAGAAATTAAGAAGACCATACACCACGATCAAGCCGGCTTCATTCCAGAGGTGTATAAATGGTTCAATGCATACAAAACAATAAATGCAACACAGCTCATAAACAGAATGAAAAATAAAAATTACATGATCATCTTAAGTAATGCAAAAAACAAAAACCCATCACACAAAGGCTGACAAGCCCCATAGCTGATGTCATACTGAATGTCTCCTGGAATGGGAGGCAAAAATAATGCAGTTCCTCTAAAATCAGAAACAATACGCGGTTATCCACTCTCACCACTCCTACTCAACATAGTATTTGAAATTTTTGCTAGAGCAATTAGGCAGGAGAAAGAAATAAAAGGGATACAATTAGAAAAGGAAAAAGTAAAATTATTCCTGTTTGCGGATAATTCCATACTTTGAAAGTCCTAAGGCATGCACGAAATTGTCTTTTAACTGATTTTATTCAGTTATAAACAAATTCAGCAAGGTAGCCAAAAATAAAATCAACATACAAAAATCAGGTTCTTTTCTAAACCCCAATAATGAACTCACTAAGGAACAATCAGAAAAGCAATCCCACTCACAACAGCTTAAAAAAATCCCACTGGAGAAAGAAATTTAAGAAGATACTGGAAGGTGGAAAGATCTCTCAAGTTCATGGATTAGGAGAATAAACATTGAAAAAATGATTACAATCTACAAAATGAAAGCAATCTACAAATTCACTGTCATCCTCATCAAAATACCAAGATATTCTTCACAGCACTAGAAAAAATACCTTAAAATCCATAGGTAAACAAAAGATCCCGAATAGCCAAAGCAACCTTCAGCACAAAGAAGCAATGGTGACCATAACACAATACCTAATTTCAAAATATACTATAGGGCCATAGTAACAAAAATAAAATAGTACTGGAATAAAAACAGGAACAAAGACCAATGGAATAGAATAGAGCTCCCCAACTAAACCCACAAATTGACAGCCAACTGATTCTCTACAAAGGTGCCAAAAACATACTTTAGAAAAAAGACAGCCTCTTCATGAGATGGTGCTGAGAAAACTGGATATCCACATGTAGACGCTTAAAATTAGACCTCTATCACCCTGTACAAAAATCAACACAAAATATATCAAGGATCTTAATGTAAGACCTGAAACTTTGAAACTACTAGAAGAAAACATATGGGAGACACTTCAAGATATTGGCACAGGCAACGCTTTCCTGCATCGGACTCCAGTGCCCTAGGAAATAAAAGCAAGAATTGACAAATAGCATTACATCAAAAAGCTTCTGAACAGGAAAAAATCATGCAGCAAAGAGACAACCTACAGAACTGAAATTTTTGCTAGCTATTTATCCGACAGAGAATTAATATCCAGAACATATAAAAAAAATCTTAATAACATATAACAAGTAATCCAATCAAAATAATAGCAATTAATAATAATAATAATAGCAATAATAAATGCTGGCAAGGATGTGGATAAAAAGGAACTCATATACTCTGTTGGTAGGAATGTAAATTAGTATAGTCACTATGGAAAATAACATATAGGTGCCTCGAAAGAGTAAAAATAGACCTACCATATGTCCCAGCTATACTATTCCGGGACATTTTTCCAAAAAAAAAAAAAATGAAGCCAACATAAAAAAGAGGTATCTCCATGTTTACTGAGGTCCTATTCACAAGAGCCAAGATATTCAATTAACCTAGGTGTCTATCAACAGTTGAATGGTCAAAGAAACTAGTATATATTCACAAGGGAATATTATTCAAGCATTAAAAATAAAATCATATCATTTGCAGGAACGTGGATGGAACTGAAGGACATTGTGTTAAGAAAAAGAAGCCAGACACAGAAAGACAAGGATCACATGTTATCTTTCATTTATAGAAACTTGTAAAAACTTTAAAAAGATAGTCTGAAAGTAGATGAGGGATTACTGGGAACAGTGCTGAGCGCAGGTGAGGAAGAGAGGGATTATGGAAGCAAAGGCAGAAGAAGGGTGGACAGACATGATCAATGTACACTGTATGTATGTAGGGAACTATTACAGTGAATCCCATTATTTTGTACAATTAATATGTGTAAATAATTATAATTAAAAAATCTTAACTTTGAGTTATGATGTAAGCTATGAAAATGAACAGTGTGTATAACTTTCTAGATAACATATTTATGTAAATTATATACATTTTTACATGCTATAATTTATAGTCTTTCTATATTATACATATATAAAACATAAAATATAATTATATATACTATTTATTTATTCATTTTATTTATTTTTTTTATGGTACCGGGGTTGAACCCAGGGGCGTTCTACCTCCACACTACACCTCCGGCCCTATTTTTTATACTTTATTTTGAAACCGGGTCTCACAAAGTTGCGGAGGTCCTCACTAGGTAGAGAGAGAGAGAGAGAGAGACAGGGAGAGAGAGAGAGATTGAGAGAGAGAGACAGGGAGAGAGAGACACAGGGAGAGAGAGAGAGAGCTGAGGCTGGCCGGGAACCCGGATCCTCTGGTCTCCGCCTCCCAAAGTACTGGGATTACAAGCGTGTGCCACCATGCCTGGCCTATAGATACTATTTAAATAATCGTGGATTATTTGCACATATTTCCACATATACACATTATATAGAGATAGACATAGGTATCTATTTATATCTATGTCAAAATATCTTTTCCTTTCCTTGCTCCTTATAGAGCCATTAGATAATATATCCCAAAGTTAGATAGAAAAATTAAGGTATTTTGAGAATTGAAAAGGGTGCTAAAGCTGAATAAAAAATGCTACTTTATTTTCATTTTAAAGTTGAGTAGGATTATTATAACAACATCACACTTTTCTATATTTATAATACTTTAAAAATATATGACTATCTTTTCAACCAGCTGTACAATTGTGCCACGTTTGTTTGTACAAGAATAGTTTTAGAATCTGTTATTTTAAATAATATACAATGATACTCCTGAACTTATAAATTTAAGAACAGATGTTGCTTAAAATTGTGAAGATAAAAAATAACTGTAATTCCATATCTAATTTGAAGAGAAGATTCACAATTTTTTCCTCAATATAAATAATTTGAAAATAATTTCAGTAGAAGAAAGTATATACATTAAATGTCTGATATATTATAGATATATAATTTAGGGAAAGATATAGATATATTTGTATAAATATATATATTTGCATGTGTGTATATATATGTGCTTGTATATATATATATATATATATATATAAAATCATGTTTATGTGTGTAATCAACAGATATTTAAATATATGCCTGGCTCACGCTATTTGTTCTAAATAATCAGTGTTATATGATTTATTTTGAGAGATGTCTTGACAGTGTAAAAGATTCCTGGAAATATTATTTTCTAAATCTGCTTCTAGAGAAGTCCATTTATTCTGAGACATGTAAGACTTCTGATTTATCGAGAGTATAATCTTCCAGTAGCTCCTCAAGTTGCCCCATTGTCATTCTACATCAAGTCCTCAATCTACTTCCTCTTCTGGTGGACCATAAGCAGCTGTGCAGAGTCGACTGCAATGCCCTGCAGCACCCTGGCATTCCTAATCAGTTAATCCGTCCATGTTTATAAACATATCACAGGCTTCATGTCACATCACCAAATGTGTTTGAAACAACTGAGTTCCAATGAATATGGTTAAACAATGGTCTAATTAAAAGGACACATGTATTTCTTTTAAATGTTTATTTTAATCTTACCACTGTAATTTTAGTGCAAATTAATATGAAATCAGTTGAATTAATTTTAAAGAAATTATGATCAGCTTCTTTTTCATTTAGCCATAAATATAAGTCAATTGCTCTCACTGATGTTTTGATATTTTGTTTTGTTTGGCTTTTTTGGGGGGGTACTGGGGATTGAACTCAGGGGCATTCTACCTCCAAGCTACACCCCCTATTTTTTTAATTATTTATTTTGAGACATGGTCTCACTAAGTTGCGGAGGGCCTCACTAAGTAGCTGAGGCTGGCGTCAAACCTGTGATCCTCCTTTCTCAGCCTCCCAAGTACTGGGATTTCAAGTGTACGCCACCACACCCAGGCTCATTTTTGTTTGGCTTTTGAATTCATTCCTTCTTGTCTTGTGAGCATGCCTCGTAGTCAACATTCAATAAATGGTTGACTTCCTTCTAGAAGTTAGAAACAGAGATCCTGCTAAAAGACTACATTCTATTTAGTACTTGATCAAGATAGAGAAAAGACAAGGGAGAAGCAAAGTATGGAAAGAAGGAGGGAAGGAAGGAAAATGGTAGGATGGGGGAAGGGAAGATGAGAGGGGAAAGAAGAAAACAAAGGAGAGAAGAAAGCAAAGCAGCAAGAGGGCACCTTGCAAAGCACTTAACAATGCAGGTAGGCAGTTTAGTCTCTAGGTCCCCAGCACTGAGACCTTGCTGAGAACTGGCAGGCCCTGAAGAAATGCTTGTTGACCTGAACAGGACAAAGAGCCTTGGGGGCTTAAAGAAATGCCCCTTTTCCTTGATATCATCAAGGGAGATTTCCTGTTCCCTTTGCCTGTTGCTAATCTTATCACTGAATACTTTTCCAGTGTATTTTTTATATTTCTGTGCAACAGAGTACCCCAAGCCTTAGTATATAAGTAAAGATAACAAATATAGATTATCTCATAGTCTTCAGGGTGTGGCTTAGCTGAGTCCCTGGGTCTTTCCTGAGGATATAATCAATTGTTGACAAGACTGAGGACATCCCAAGGCTGCCCTGAGTGCTGAGTCTTGAATATTTTCTGTCCTCCCCCAAAACTCATGTTCAATTCTATTGCCATAGGGGTGTTGGTGGGAAGTTGGTCCTTTAAGAGATGATTAGATTAAGAGAGATTTGTCCTTTCTCACTGGAGTGGGTTGACTATTACAAGAGTGGGTTGATATAAAGCAAGTACATCCCTTTTCTTCGGCCTCTTTCAAACATACCTTCTTGCCCTTCTGTTTTTCTGCCATGTTACGAAGGATCATGAGGCCTCACCAGACAGGGCCACCTGATTTGGGGCTTCCAGCCTCCAGAACCATAAGCTAAATAAATGTTTTTCCATTATAAATTCCCCTGTCTGGGGTATTCTGTTACAACAACAGAAGATATACGAAGACACTGGGTCAAGGGGATCTGTTTCCAATCCCACATCTGTGGTTATTTGCATGTGAATCTTTCTATAGGGTTTTCACAACATGGTGGCTGATTTCCATCAAAAGGAGGCAGAGAGATAGGAAAAAAGAAATTGATAAAGAAGCTCAGTGTGTTCCATAGCCAAATCTCAGACATGACATTCCACCTTTTCTATTTGACCACTCAGAAAACACTGGTACAGTGCAGGAGGGGAGATGAGCAGGCACCATATTGGAGGCTGGCGACCATGTTTTGCTCTTTGCCACTCAATGACTGATGCCTACTTCACATGCAAAAGGCACTCCCCTTTCCCCAAATACTTGGAAGTCCTAACACATTGCCGTATCTGCTCAAAGTTTAAACTCTTGTAATTTACATTAGGTTGCATTGATCTACAGAAAAATAGATACAGAAATATTGACAAAAACCACACCCCCAAACCTCTTAGTAATCCCTGCTCTACCTCAAGCATCTGCTAAGGAGCACTGCCCTTAAATATTTCACAAGCTCTATTCTTTGATGGAGAAGACCTATGGGCTGTTCCCTGAAATTCTTTAGGGGGAGTTTTGTCTGACTGAAAAAATACTCTGAAATATCACTGTTGGCTAACTACAAAAAAAGTGTATATTCAAACCCTTGGTTTTACAGTGAGACCATACTTTTTATTCTTGGTTTTGATCTTTGTTCAAAAGGCATTTCTTAACGCTAGCTTTGTTTGCCATCCGGTGAGGCAAACCATGATTCCTAGCTCCTTAATTTTTAAAAGACCTTCCTGTAGGTTTTTCTCTCCACTCTCATATCTTACTTTTAGACACCTTCCACACACACTCTGGCAAAGCATGGTCCTAACTAGATCACACAGTTCATTGGCTACGTTTTCTACTTTCTCAGTTATTGCAGGCAAGAGTGTCCTTAACTTTTGTGCCACTACATAAAAGGATTTTTCTCTCTTCCATTTTCCAAGAAAGTTTTTCTCACATGTTTTAAGTTCTCACTGGCAACCTCCTCAAAGACCACAATTCTTCTAATGGTCTGTTGAAGGCAATTTAGACATTCATTAACACTTCTCTGTGAAAGTCCTTCCAGCTACTGCTCAATGCCGATTTCCCACACAACGCCTACTTGAAAGCCCCTGATACAACAGCGCTCTACTTCTGGATGTCAAAATCTGCATTATATTAGTTATCTGTTGCTGAGTAAAAGGTGTATACATTTTTAGCAGCTTAAAACAAAAATCACTTATTGTCTGTGTTCATTTTCCAGAACTGCTACAACAAATGACCACAAACTGGGAAGCTTAAGACAATACTAATTTATTCTCTCCTATTTCTGGAGGCCAGAAGTCCCAAATCAAGGTGACGGCAGGTTTGGTTCCTACTGCAGGCTCTGAGGGAGAGACCATTCAATCTCTCATTCCTCGCTTCTGGTGTCTGCTGGCCATATTTGATGTTCCTTGGCTTGTAGACTTATCAATCAAGCTATATCTCAGTTTTCATATTGCCTTCTTCTATGCATTTTTTTCTCTTTTCTCTTTCATCTTAGAAGGCCTTGTCATTGAATTTCAGGGCCACCCTAATCCATGATGATTTCATATCCTTATCTTTAATTATATCTGTAAGAACATTTTCCCCAAATAATATTGTACTCATAGGCTCTGGAAATATAGATTTTGGCAGCCATCTGAGGGCCAGGAATTGATGTATGTCATGGCTGAGTATTTCTGGCTTATGGTCTCTTTACTAAAACTGAGTATGGTTTCTTTACTAAAACTGATGTATGTCATGGTTGAGTATTTCTGGCTTATGGTCTCTTTACTAAAACTCCCCTGAGTTTAGAAAATCTTTTGAATGGGACTACAGTCACCTGAAGTCTTAACTGGGGTTGGAGCTAGCCTTTCAGGCTGATACACATCACTGTTATAATTCCTAACCATGTGGGTATCTCCAAAGAGCCATGTAAGGTGTGGCAGCCAGCTTCATACAGAGCAAGTATTTCCAAAGAGAGGAAAATGAATGAGAAAAAGGCACCAGAACCTTTTAGAACTTAACCTCAAAAGTGACATGTTATCACTTCTAAGATATTGTGTAGTGACTCAGCTCAACATCCATCCCAGGTAATATGTCGGCGGAGACACCACATACATGCAAATATCAGGAGGTAGGGACCTCTGCATGCTCCCAAACCCATTCCTGTGTTCATTCCAGAGTAAGTTTCAACTTCCTCTGCTATTATATTAAGGTAATCCAAATATTATGGAATTATCAAAGTTTAAGTTACTGCACCAGAGAGGGAAGACCTAAAATGCTGGAACCACTCATCATGCTAATATCATCAATATTTGTATCTATAGCTGTATTTTATGTATAAAAGATATGAAGATATATAATACAAGCCATTAATATATATGAGGGCTATCTAGATATATCTATATCTAATCTCTATCTTTTTGTTTATCTCTTAATCCAAATGAAAAGGAAAAAAATAGATATTTACTAAATAGCAGGTATGTAGTCTACAAACCTCAAACTGGAAATAAAGTAAGTAAGAACTATTAGGCAATATTCCAAGGAGAAAAAACACAAAGGTGATTTATGCTGCAAAGATGACTGTGTATATATTTGGGGAGAGAAAGAAAGAGAGAGACTAATGTAATTCCATAAAATATAATAGCCAGACCTTTGATGTTTATGATACCATAGGAATTGGAATTGGAATATTTTCCTTTCATTGTTTTTTTCTTCAGATCCTGTTTCTTCCTTTCTGCCTGAATACAACACGCACATACCCCATACCACTGAAAATTTCTGATTCCTTTCTTCTAGAATTTTAAAACAGTAGGAATCAAGATGTGAGATATCAGTCTCTTCCTCAGTCCATCTAGAAAATAAATATAGCTGTGTAATAATAATATTAGAAGACTGAGAAAAAAGGTGATTCTCATATTGATGGGACAAGTTACTAAGGGATCAAGCTCAGAAAAATCTTCCTTTTCCAGAATCAATATTTGAGGAGCTCTTCCCTCTATAGCTTCTTATTTATGAATTTATTTGAGATTATAACATTGCCCTAACTACATCTAGTTCCAATATATGGTCTGTTGAATATAGCTCTTGGTGACCATGCTGGTGCATTGGATGAGACCAAGCTCTTATTATAGTAACTTAGAAGGTGAGTAATTATGTGCAGAAAGGAGTTACAGTAGGAAAAAACATTTACGTTCCACCCAAGAATAAATATATAAGTAGTTTCCAGGGGCTGAGAATCACTATAGAATTATTTCTCTATATTGGCTCATCTGTAGCTTTAATTATGCATATGTTAGTATAAATATTAAAGATTGTAAGAACTTCAAATAAAATTAACATTTTTTTCAGGAAGAACATGAATAGGAATAAGGAAACAAGGAGGAAGAAGGAAGTTATGGTAGAGAAGGAGAAAGAAAAATAATTTTAATTCATAATCTGCTTGAAAAGATCCAGTATGGCATTTTACATACTTCAAATTTTTAAATGGTGCAGAAAATGGGCAGAATGAAAATAACTTTCTAATAGTCTTTATTATGCAAGAGCTCGATTAAATAAATGGTGCCAATCAACGTAGTTACTTTTTAAAAACCTCTTCAATTATTTATATTCCTATCTGAGATATGAGTGTTATATACATGTTTGAGGTATAACCAAAACCTATATTGTATACTGCTAAACTCACAGCAGACTGAATAATGGCCTCTTTTTTTTTTTTTTTTTTTTTTTGCGGTACCGGGGATTGAACCCAGAGGGGTTTTACCTCCGAACTACACCCCCGGCCCTATTTTTTATACTTTATTTTGAAACCAGGTCTCACAAAGTTGCGGAGGGCCTCACTAAGTAGAGAGAGAAAGAGAGACAGGGAGAGAGAAAGATAGAGAGAGCTGAGGCTGGCCGCGAACCCGGATCCTCCGGTCTCTGCCTCCCAAAGTACTGGGATTGCAATTGTGCGCCACTATGCCTGGCTGAATAATGGCCTCTTAAGGTATACATATCTTAAGCCCTGAGCCCTTAAACCTGTGAATGTTAACTTATTTGGAAAAATGGACTTTGCAGATATAATTTTAAAAATCTGAGTGCTTTGTGCATGTACGCCTCTATCATTCTCAACTTTATCATGGCGTATGACTACAATGTACCAATTAAAAAAAGAATTTTGAGATGGGACATTATCCTCAATTATCTTGATGGGCCCTCAATTGAATCACAATTATCCTTATAACAAGAAGGACACTGGGCTAAAGAAGCACAGAAAGTGATGTGAGTATGGAGGCTGTTACTGGGATGATGGGGCTACAAGCTGAGGAGCATGGCGGCCTCCAGACACTGGAAAAGCCAAGGGAGGGAGTTTCTACCAGAACCTGTAGAAGGAGCCAACCTTTGTTGACACTGCAATTTCAGGCCCATGAAACTGAGTTCAAACTTCTAGCTTATAGGACTGGAAGAAAAAAACATTTCTGTTGTTTTGAGTTGATAAATTTGTGGCAAAATGTTAACAGTAACAACAGGAACTAACACATCATCTAAAACCTTCAAGATAGGAAAGCAGACTTTCTTTTCTAATTGCAGCCTTTTTCTAGTAAAAAAATTTTCCAAAACAAACCAAATAGCAATCAAGAGCAAATCAATCAAATAGAAAATGGACAAGTAACATGGAAAATCGGTGGAACCAAGAACTGATTTCTTGAAAAGATCAGAGAAATTCATCAAATTCTAACCAAGCTGATTAGAAAGAAAAAGTTATCACACAAATGATCTATATTAGGAGTAGTAGAGATAGCATTGCTACAGAATATGTCAATACTAAATAAATAATAAGGGAATTTTATGAAAATATTTATCACAATAAATTCAATAACTTAGATGAGCAGATCAATTCTATGGGAAATAAAGATTATCAAAGTTTGCAAAACACTAATCTCTATGTATCTTTGTAACTCAGGAAGGACTTTTGGACTTCTGCTGGAGGTCTTCCTCCCTGAGCTGTGCCCTGCAACCTGCCTCAGTCAGTCCACTGGACTAATTAGGGAGCTACCCTTTTCTCAGAGATCAAAGCCCTACAGAGCCTATTGTCCAGTGTGTGAAAGAACTTGGCTGAAAACATTTTTCTCCCATTGAAGTTGCTTACAGTAGAAGTTTAATTCCCATAGCAGTTAACCCTTCCTAAGTCAACAGAAGCCTCATTAAATTTTAAGAAATTAAGGTTGGAGAACCAGGAACTATAATAAAAGCTATATGACCCTTTTACTTAGGTTGGTGTAGACTTAAGAACTTCTGAGAGAGAATAAAGTCTCAGAATTTTTGAAAACGAGTAACATTGATATAATGAAAGCTCAGCTTATTGGAAGATGCTCTGTTGACAATTATCCAAATGATTTTATTAGGCAAAATTACCTGAATTATTTTTGTGTTTTGTTTTTTGGTCCTGGGGATTGAACCCAGGGGCATTTTAATTCTGAGTTACACGCTGGCCAAATATATATATATATATATATATATATATATATATATATTTTAAACAGATTCTTGCTAAGTTGCTGAGGGTCTCATTAAATTGCTGAAGCTAGCCTCCAACGTGAGAGCCTCCAGTCTCAGCCTCCCAAGTATTGGGATTACAGGCATGCACCACCACACCTAGCTCAAAACTGTCTGAATTTATTATTAAAATTTACAATTAGAAACTTTTCATAAGGCAGGATAAATGAAACTTGTGCAGATGGAACATCCATCTCTGTATGTATTGTTTTCTACTAAAATAATTTTAACTTTAAAATTATATATCAAACAAATATTTGATTAAAAACAAACAAAGATATTTTCAGATGTTATGTTATGGGTAGAGGCTCTATATATTTGATTATGCCCTGGATTATTAAATACTCTAAAATGTAAAGGAGAAATACAATCTTTTTAAGGGTAGTGCTCTTACATTATATATATATATATATATATATATATATTTTTTTTTTTTTTTTGTAGCACTGGGGATTGAACCCAGGGGCATTCTACCTCCAAGCTACACCCCCAGCCCTATTTTTTATTCTTTATTTTGAAACAAGGTCTCACTAAGTTGCGGAGGGCCTCACTAAGTAGCTGAGGCTGGCTGCGAACCCGGATCCTCCAGTCTCAGCCTCCCAAATACTGGGATTACAAGCGTGCACCACCACACCCGGCTACATAATATATTTTAAGCATTTTTATATCTATTATAATGACTAAATGAGCTGTACCATTTTAGTGTCACAGCTGCAAGTTATATCCTCTTTATCCTCCTAAGAAATTCTCTGTGCCATCCTTTACATATGGCTCTAAGTTAGAAACAGCAACTATTCATACTAAGTCATAGGAGCAACAAGGAGCCTTTGTCTCTACAAGAATGTCATCTTGGGCTCATTCGCTATCAGAAATGAAATGTTATACGTCCTGTATGGAAATGTCCAGCAACCTAATAATCTTAATTTCACACATTCTATCTGTGTATATATATGTATCTGTATATCTAAGTATGTATGTATCTACCTAATATTCTTATTATATACATCCTTCCTGGAGCATCTACCAGCATACCTTATCTCACCTACCGTCCTACCTGTAAACACATCAGGAGAGGCCTCTGACATACTTGTTCATTATACCATAGTCCTGTTTTCATACCTAGAGAAAATTAACAATTTCTTAATATAATCTGACAATACGACTCTCCTAAATACTTATTTAATTGTCATTTTCAGTTTCTTTTATTACTTCCAAAAACAATAGTTCCACTTGGCATTTGTTGATATTTCTTCAAAGTCTGTTTTAATCTCTAATAGTATCTGCATTTACTCAGTGGATGGGAGGGTTTTAGATTTAATAATACACTCTATAAAAGAATTTTCAAGTAGTAGTTGTACATTTAATCTTAAATATTCTTCTAATCTTTTTTTTTAATTTTTAAATTTGAAACAGGGTCTCGCTAAGTTGCTGAGGCTGGCTTCAAATCTGTGATCCTCCTGCCTGTACCTCCCAAGTACCAGGATTACAGGTGTACACCAAACCGCCTGGCTAGTAATCTTCTAATCTTGACCTCATCTGATTAAATATTTACTTTCTTGATGTATTATATATGGCACTATGAGAGATACAGCAAGAAATGTGCACATCCTGTTCTCCTAGACCTTACCACTAACCATGTGAGCGTGCATGTGAGGATGTATATGCCTATGGTGTAGAATGAAAAGGACTAGTGTTAGAGGAATATCACTAGTAGGTTATGTGGGGGATAGAGGAGGAGAGCAAGGAGAGTGGGCAGAAGAAAATACATGCAGAAGTTAACCTCAAGTCTCTAACCTGGTTAGCTCTGATAGAAGCATCACTTGCAAGTTTCTTCTCCACCCAGATGTGTGTTGGAAGATCTCCATGCTAACACATATCAAAGAAAACACTGAAAGACCAATATCTGTTTTCTAGATATCCACTTATGATGAGAATTAGACTTTCTAGAATAGGAATTCAATGAGAAAGATTCAGGACTTCCAAAATAGGATCTTGAATTCAATATCAGCAAGAAAAAAATTGTGAAATCCATTTCTTTCTTTTTTTTCAGTTTGCAAAAACAGGATATGTTTTAGAGAATTAGTTTCTCTAAGAAAGGGTAGAAGGCAAATGTTTAACAAAAGAAATGATACAGAAATCCAAGCTGACCCACTCCCTCTGGATACTAGATAAATTTCATGTGAGCAGGAAGGAGAAGAGGAGAACTGAATGGGTTATGAACGTGTAAAATGTAGAAAGGGCCTAAGACAAGGAACCTGGAACAGGAAGGTGCTAATAAAGAAAACCTTAGAAACTAATATGGGAAATTGTGGAGAGAAAAATCTGTCCAATTATATGTAACTTCAAGGTATTAAAATCAGCATGGAGGCATGACCCAGCATGACCTGACACCAGGCCCAGCCACCTCCACAGTGTCTAGTCAGTCACGGCAGTCCTATCACCAATCCAGGGACCACTGTGCATCACCTTTTTGACATGTACCATTCTTATTACTGTTTGATGAGACTCTCCAATACTGTTTCCTGAGTATCACCAGTGCATTTTCCTGAAGAAGTGAAATTTACTCATGCCAAAGACTTAGCTGAGATTAAGGGAGCTGCTCCAAGTGGAAATTCCCTTCTCAATGGTCCCTTGCCTTGATACTCAAAGAATGTGTGGTTGTATAGGGAGGGAAGGCCCTCAGCAGCCCCTGCACTTGGTAATACTAGACAGTGGTGAAACTCACTCCATTTACAAATAAATGCAAATCATTTAGAGTCTGGGTGAGTCTGGAACTCCCCAATGGCCTCTATGGGTCCGCATCCCCATCTTCTCTATTCCACAAAGACCTCGCTGATGGTATGACAGTCTGAAGTAGGCTAACTCACTTATGATACATCTTCGCTTGAGTCTTGCATGCTTTGACAGCTTGGCAGTCACAGAGATAGCCATAATTAATGAAATGTATTCTATCGTTTAGGTCTGAGACTATTAATAGAGGGCTGGTAGAAGTAAGTCATGACATGCAAACACAGAATCAAACTCAAATAGAAGTTGCAGGTGAAATTCTGTCATTGTTAGTATTGCCATCTAATTGGGATTGCATAGGAGTTGCCTGATTGATAATATTGTTTCAGACTATAAATTAAGGTGCTTGCTTTAAATATAATTCAATTTTCTATTCTCCATGAGGGAACACCTGGTGAACTAGAGCAATAAAGCATTACCATTAAGATGATTTTCATCCCAAGAGATTGTTCGGCAGCACAGAGCATTAATTATAGTTACTAAAGAGGGAAAGACAAGTGTCCATCAAACTCTCTGACTCAGAATAATTACCAGGATTGGCAGGTAAAGTCTCCAAGGGAAAGGGTGTCTAGCACCTTTTTTTTTTTTCTTTATCTTTTTCTTTTTTTGAACATACAGAGGAGTCAAAGGTAACCTAACATCTGGACCCAAAGTTTTACCTGGTATTTTTGTAACAGAAAGTCTAATGATTACATGTGAACATAGGTAAAAACAATTTAACTTAGTATTGAGGAATTGAGAATTTGGAGTCTCATAAGCCAAAGTTTGAGTCTGGGCTCCACCGGGCAATGGAGTAGATGTTTTGTTTTCCTACTAAACAAACCCCTCTCTCCTTACTGTATAAAAAGATATCTCAATTGCATTGATGTAATTGGGTAATCTTTTTAGCCTAATCCCCTATAAAGCAGAGTAGCCTGGGTCAAAGATTAAAATATAATTATGCAACAGATATTCATTCAATCAAAGATTTCTTTGGTAAATTGGCTAAGGAAAATCATCTCAAAGACATTAAAAAAATAAGGAGGGAGATTTGTCTATTGGATATTCTCTTCACTCCTTCTCTCATCTCATCTGGTTAGGATATACTTAATGGATAGCTAAATCCTTCATGTTTGCTGTTTTTTTTTATTGGAGATTGAACCCAGGAGTATTCTATCTCTGAGCTACACCCCCAGCCCTTTTTTTATTTATTTATTTTTATTATTTTGAAACAGAGTTTCACTAAATTGCTGAAGTTCGTCTCGAACCGGTGGTGGTCCTGTCTCAGCCTCCTAAGTACTGGGATTACAGGTGTGCACCACCTCACCCAGCTCATATTTCTGCATTTTGTCCTGAGGCTCCTTGCAGCCTCTCTGAAATCCAGCCTGATTTCATCCTAATCTAGAAACTGAAAAATGATAAGAAGGGAACAGCCTCCTTTACCAGAACAAAGAAACAGGGAAATAGCGAGGGAACCTACATTTCACAAGTGTGATAGTCAGTCTAGGTTGTCAACAAGCCCTGCCCTGAATGTAGGCAGCAGGATTCTGATAGGTGCGGACTTAGATAAAAGAGGGAGAAGCCGCGTAGAGTGCGTGGGACTCTTTCCAAGGAAAACGCATCTGCTCTCGCCTGAGATCGTCGGCCGCTGGCTTCGCCTTTCTCTGAAGCGCTTCTTGATCTTCTCGGCCTCCAGTTCTTGGAACTGAAACTTCACCATCGTTTCTCTGAAGAGCTTCCTGATCTTCACGTCTTGGACTGGGACTGAATTAGTGGTTGCTCCGATCCTAAGACTCCAGCTCTTAGACCGTTCGACCAGCTACTGGTTCCTCTGACTCTCCACATGCAGTCAGAACGTGGGACTACATTGCTTCAAACTGTAAGCCCATCTGATAAATCCCTTTTTCCAAATATACTCATTCTGTGTATTCTGTTAATCTAGAGAACCCTGTCCAATACAACAAGATTTTTCCCAATGATAAGACTTTGTGCCAAGCCCAAGTAAGTGAATCATAGATAAGTAGTGTTGATATTAGTCATTCATAATAGTTTCCTTAACATTTGCTGGTGATGTATTTAAGGGTGGGCAAGTCATCCTTATCCACAGGACTCAGGAGTCTCCTGGAAAATACTATCCTTTCAGATTTAGAAAGGGATATGAGAAAGGAGAATCTTTTCTATCCTGGCTTTGAATGCCTAGAGTTGACCAAATCTAAATGAAGAGGTGGAGTGGCATCATGGTTAAGGACATGAGACCTGGAGCTCGGGTTCAGATCCTGGCTTTGCTGTGTACAAGGACTCAAGAAAGTTTCTTAAGCTAGTGTACCTCGTTTTTCTCATGTGTAGAATGAGTGAGTGACAGTAGAAGCTATTTTATGATTTGATAATGAAGATTCAATTAGTTAACATTGTAAATTTATTAGAATGTAGTGAGTGATGAGAGTTATTTATTATATAAGTAAGATCTCATAATCCCCATGTTTATAGATACAATTCACTTTACCTCATGGAATATTGTATACATTACTCATTATGAGAAATATCCGCTGACAATTTCAGGGTCACTCAAAATATGAAGCACTAATGAGTGATCTCACATACTTGAGAAGAACTAATGTACCTGCACAAGTCAGCAGTTTATCATCTATTTCTCTGAAAGGAGAAGGGGAGCAATATTTAAGGCATTTTGAATACCTCAGAAGAAAGAGCCCTTATAATTTCAAGTTTTTATTGTTTTTCTCCCACTTCTTTTACTCAGTTTTTGGTTGATTTGAGGCTTTTTGAAAAGTAATATGCTCCTCTCTGAACTTACATTTCCTCAGTAAAATTCATACCCTAATGAAAAATATTGCTGAATGTTAACTCTCTCAATCATTCCGTCATCTCCAATGCTAATGTCCTATTTATCCACATTAGACATCTTAGTATTTCAGTTGATTTATGTCTTGGGTAAAGTTCTTAGGAAATAAGTTATTTTATTTTATTCACCTATACAATCTCCTTCTAGTTTTCTGACATTTGTTCTCCATTGCTTCCATAATATCAAGAATATAGCATATTTATATTTCAGCATTTTCCCTTAAACTCTTCTATTCAATTCCATTTTGTATTCCATTTTGAAATTTAATAGTTTCCTATGACATATTTTGCTCTTTAATAAAAAAATTCACAATCCTTTTTAAAGGACAGATGGATATTAGTCTGCCCCTCTATTCCTTTTCATTATCTTTTAATCTTGGGTGGAATGTATTCTGATATCCACTATCATTGTCACCATTTTTACAAAAAAATACTTCCCTATTCATTCTGAGAAGAGTCTTTCTTAAAAGAAAGCCTTGAATGTTGCTTATTATCAATATAGTTTGAGAAACTACCTACTTCTTAATGGATTTTCTATTCTTATCAGCAATTTTTCAAGAGGACACTTCAATTTTTTAATACATGAAAAATTTCATTTGCAAAGTCAAGATATATAGCTGGTGGTAGCAACACCGGGATATAATCTTTTGTGAACGATTAAGGTGAATAATTATAAGATGGCACCTTTTAAGAAGAACTCTGGATCTTGAAAGTATATTAGACATTTGATTTTGTTTTACCTTAAGAAAGAAACTCTGATTGCTAAGATTTCAAAGGAAGATGTTCAAGATTAACTTGATTGCCTTGTTCATAAAATGACCAAACATTTTCTTCTGTACATTATGATTCTGGACTTCATTTACTTAATTATGAAACATGAGTCACCGATGAGAGTGCTGAATGGACTTCAGGGAAATTCTGAATAGGCATTATGAAGGGAAGTGTTGCTTTAAAGCAGTAAGGAATTGGAGTAGGGCTTTTCTTAGGAGGATTTGGATCATGTCATTCAACTATTTTCTTTTCTGTTACATAATTCCTATCTCTACAAATTTTGTTGCGAACCTTGAGGCTTTTCAGAACATTTGATTTCTGGTCTTGTCAACTTAGTTATTCAATTAATTTTTGACAATTCATTCCAGAGCAATTAATTATCCTCCTTGAAAATTAATCTTTCCAGTTGATGTAGGTTTCACACAAAAGCTGCATTTTCTTCTGTTGCCTTTTGCAAATACCTTTATTCTAGCAGGCATGGCATTGTTCTTTGGTTAAATAGCTCTCCTCTCCTCCCTATTGCTCAAAAGCAAGAACTCATTATATTCACCTTTCCTATACTGGATCTTGTATGTGATATTCAGAAACATTTTTGAAAATGGTAGATTTTCAAAATCTACCATAGAGCAAAGTTTTTAAACAAAAGAGGAATCTCACTAGTGAAAATTCCAGAGATGTGTCTAATCTGAGATAAAAAGGGATTAAGTGAGAAGGATTTTACTAAGGTATTAGCTTATATTATACCCCCCTCTCCCATCTCTTTCTCAAGTGACCATGAACCTCAGGTTCACAATTCTCCAGGTTTATCTCTGACTTTCTTTGGCAAACCCAGAGGCAATGAAAAATTTTCATTCTAGTTATTCAAACAGAATTCTTACAGTTGTAACTTACTGTCTCTAATGAGGTCAAATGCTTGTAATGAACACTCACTATGGCAAAGGGCTTGAAATCCATTGACTAGTGTTAGCACAGGCCCAGTGACCAATCTTCCAACATCTACTTGTGTCCCTTGAGATCGTTATAGTTCTCAGTTGTGAGTGAAAGTAACCCACTCTTGCTAGATCAAGCAAGAAGGGGTTTGCTGGATATTAGTAGGGAGATTCTAAAATCTTGATTAAGCTCCAGGATGAGGTTGCAGAAATGATTTTAGGAAGTACTCCTAGCAGGGGAAGGGCTAATTGACCCATGTGTGCATACTTCTACCACCCTGAAACCCATCAAGATGCATGATTACAATGCACCAATAAAAAAAAAAAGTACTCCTAGCAGATATACTAACACTGCTGATGATACCATAACTAAGCTCCTTGGGTATCAGTCAAGAGCCGTGACCTTTCTTCTATCCTGGAAGCATGTATCCTTTGCTGTCACCTGCACCCAGTATGATGCTTGTCATGAAACTCCATCTCCTCCCTTAGCCAATTTCTGAACATCAGTGTCAAGGATATCAAAAGAACATTTGACAGATGGCAACTAAATCACCTGTCTGCCCATTAATGTTGAAGAGGGATGGCAAAAATAGTTGTTTGGTTATTGTCATAGTCCATTTTGTGTTGTTAAAACAGAATTCCTGAAACCAGGTAGTCTGTAACAAACAGAAATTTATTGGCTTAGAATTCTTGATGCTGGGAAGTCCAATATCAAGTTGCCGGCATCTGGTGAGGGCCTCCTTGCTTCCTTCATCAAGTAATTAATGGTAGAAAGTAAAGAGAGCAAGAATTAATTGAACTCATTTCCTTTTTATTAATTAAATTTACTTATTTATTTATTTTATTTTATTTTATTTATTTTTTTTTTTGCAGTACCAGGAATTGAACCCACAGGCATTCTACCTCCGAGCTACACCCCAAGCCCTACTTTTTATTCTTTATTTTGAAACAGGGTCTCACTAAGTTGCAGAGGGCCTTACTAAGTAGCTGAGGCTGGCTGCAAACATGGATCCTCTGGTCTCAGCCTCCCAAGTACTGGGATTACAAGCATTAACCAACACACAGAAACATGAAAATTGTTCACATTAAGGGGCTCCATGTAATTAATCTTTCTTTCTTCTTTCTTTCTCTCTCTCTCTCTCTTTCTTTCTTTCGGGGGAAGGTACTAGGAACTGAACTCAGGGGCATTCTACCTCTGAGCTACACCCCCAGCCTTATTTTATTTTTTAGTTTGAAACAGGGTCTCACTAAGTTACAGAAAACTTCATTAAATGGCTGAGGCTGGCCTTGAATCTGCCATGTTCCTCACTCAGCCTCCCAAGTACTGGGATTACAGGCAAACACTACCACGTCCAGCTTCCATATGATGTTTGATACATGTATATATCATGCAGTGTTTAGATCAGGTTAAACATATCTAATTCCTTAAACTTTTATCACCTCTTTGCGGTGAACTTCCCCTTTTAAAATGCTACCCCACCCAGGAGGATGAAGCCCTTATGACCGAATCACCTCTTAAAGGTCCCACCTCTTTTTTTTTTTTTTTTGCGGTACCGGGGATTGAACCTAGGGGCGTTCTACCTCCGAGCTACACCCCCGGCCCTATTTTTTATACTTTATTCTGAAATCGGGTCTCACAAAGTTGCGGAGAGCCTCACTAAGTAGCTGAGGCTGGGCACGAACCCAGATCCTCCGGTCTCCACCTCCCAAGTACTGGGATTACAAGCGTGCGCCACCATGCCCAGCTAAGGTCCCACCTCTTAATATTGTTATAATGTCAATTAAATCTCATCATGGGTTTTTGAGGGGACAGACATTTAAAGCATAGCAGTTATAAAGTGAGAAGTCAAGAATGAAAACTATAAAGGAAAGAAGACATATTGATATAGGAAAAGGAGGCTAAGAGATTTAGGAGAATTATGAGTAGCACAGGTACATCAGCACCCACATATGGACTTACAGCCTAAAAGCATGTTTTCTTTCTTTAATACAATTTTATTGGTACATTATAATTATATATCATAAAACTTGGTGTGTTTCCCTCTGGAGTTTTATCTATATTTTTCTCTTTTGAGGGGATAGGAGGGCCACTGAACAAATAAACAAAATTGTGGGCAAAATTAACAAAGGTATACCTCATTATCTCAGTACTTGGCCTACAAAAATATTCAATGCAATATTTGTTAGTGGAATGAATTAAAGAATGAACAAATATTTTTTTAAAAATAACACTTGTATAGCATACACATAAAACAACAACAGATGTTGATATCCATGGTTTTAAAGTACAGAATAAGAAACAAAAAAATGTCATTGTTAACATAAAGTATGACAACATCTATAGCAATAGCACAGAAAAAGGACAATTTTGAGCTCTTATATTATCAGCATGTTTAAACATGAATATTACATAGCATATTAAAACTGCTATGACTTGGATGTGGTAGCCTAAAAACAAACAACACATGTTGGATGTCTGGTCCTCAGTGTGAAAATGTGAATGTGGTAGGACCTCTAAAAGTGGGGCTTAGTGTGAGGTCCTTGGATTACTGGGGCCTTGCTCTCAGACAGAATTAAGGTAATTCTCTTGGGACTCTGAGTCATTTCTCTCAAGAGTGAGTTATAAAAGCCCGATCCTGACTCTTAATTCGCTCTCTGGTTCCTGTCTGGCAGTACGATTTATTTTTCCCATATTTGCTATCATGATACCATCAGCCATTAATTAGACCCTTTCCAGAGGTAAAACACATGGGGCCACCCAATTTTAGACTTTCAGCCTTCAAAACACTGAGATAAATAAATCTATTTAATAATGTATCTGGCCTCAGGTATAGTGTTATAGTATTGTGAATGGTTTAATACAAAATTAGTCAAAAGTTGTTATAATGATTTCAAAATGCCAAATTTTAATATAAAATTGCTTCCTAGGCCATCGAATAGAAACAATAGTATATTTTATGGATTTAAGAAAATTAGTATACTCATTTAATATAAAAAATTACAGCCCAGATACCACTGTTGTACAAACAACTTTAATAATTTGCCACATTATAGGGAGCTGAAATTTTGAGCAAATTCCAACTCCTTCTTCTCTACAGCAGATTTCAGGCTCCAGATTTTCAATTTATCTCCAGGAAGTAAAAGTACAAATATAAGACTAGGGACAAAATGAAATACTCAAAAACAAACATAGGTTGGCAAAAAAATGGTACTTAGCTCCTCTGTTATGAAGATATTTTCTTTTATATTTTTTATAAAATTAGGTCTAACTAGCAGTGTTTTATTGGGGTCCATGGGAAAGAGGACATGATAAAAGATTTTGCTTAAATGTAGGTCTTGGAACATAAGAATAAACACTTTCTTCCATGTGATCATATAACAGAACTGTTTGTTGGAACATCCTTCTTGGAAGGCATTCTTGACCTTAAGAGACCAAACAAGGTCAAGTGGGACCAGATAGAGCTCTGTAGCAGGGAATGGAGGTTAAAATAGTTCACGTATGCCTCCCTGCTTTATGTGACTAAAGAGAAAGTTAACAGGGTCTTTTCATTTTGTTTGCTTTTGTTTTTCCTTTTTTACTTTTTTTAAAACTTTTCACCATGGAACAAATGTGATGTTTGTCTTTAAACTACAGCTAATAACAATGAGCTAATCATATATCTTTTGAGAAAAAAAAAGGAATGGTTGTTGTAGGAGTTTGGCGTTCGAGTACTATCAGCATTCTCATTGTTATAATCTAAGACAACTGACCACACAACTTAGAGGAAGGAAGACTTATTTGCTTACAGTTTTTTGGAGATTCTTGGTTCAGGCCATGTGAAGACGGTGTTTGTGACTCTCAGGGCATAGCAGTGGGAAGCAAGGAGAGGGAGAGAGCAAGGCTCTGCTCTCACATCATGGAGGACAGAAGCAGGAGAGCAGGTAGAAAGGGGATTCAAAGACACAAGCACAGCCAGGCGTGGTGGCGCACGCTTGTAATCCCAGTACTTTGGGAGACGGAGACCGGAGGATCGGGGTTCGCGGCCAGCCTCAACTCTCTCGCTCTCTCTTTCCCTGTCTCACTCTCTCTCTCCTTAGTGAGGCCCTCCACAACTTTGTGAGACCCAGTTTCAAAATAAAGTATAAAAAACAGGGCCGGGGGCGTAACGCGGAGGTAGAAATCCCCTGCGTTCAATCCCCAGTACCGCAAAAAAAAAAAAAAAAAGACACAAGCACAGTTCCTAAGGCCACACCCCCGGGACCCATCTTCTGCAGCCACATCCCACCGGCTTAGGTTACCACCAGGATAAATCCATTACAATGAGATTACATCCCTCATGACTTAACCATATCAACTCTAAACATTAATACCTGAGCTCTTCAGGGGGCATTCTATATCTAACCATGACAGGTAGGCAATTAGATACTAATTGTAGATGGAAGATTTGGATGGAAGTTACCCAAGGTATTCCTTAAACTGCTGTACCTTTCTAATTTTTTTTTACATTTTTATCAAAACAAAAAATAGAATAGCTGATGAACTTGAACCAGAAAAATAAATTAACACTTATTCATCTCATAACTAATTTAAAAATCACTTTTATTTTTACATAATATGTTGCCAACATTTCTCAAAGAGGATTACATGTTATTATCATAAAATGACCTGCAAATACTGTGCTCCATAGTGAATTAAAATTAGGGGAAAAACATATAACATAATCCTCCTGTATAGACAGAATGTAATCCACACATTAAATTCTGTGTGAATTTCTGCCAACAAAAGTTTCATATATACAAAAATATTTTTACTCCCTTCACCTAAAAATCTGGATCTCCTTTTGTTTGTCTATCTTTACAAAATTAATGTATTCAATATGATTTTGTGGGTCTAAAATGTGAAGTTCAGTGACAGAGTTGATGAGAAAAAATTGGAGGACTTTATATTGCTATTATGCACATTTAGAAGAAAAGTCACCAAACTATATTAAAATATTATTTGATCCCTTATACTTAACCAATGCATCTATGTCTCTCTCTATAAAGTTATTTTAATAAAGAAAATACTTTATAAGGTATGCGATATATTTTAATCAAATTATTAGGATTCCATAGTGTAAACTTCTTGATTCTTATAACTGATTCTTATAACTGTTTTGTTTTTAACATAGTAGGCTTTGATGAAATTTCAGATAGTTATATAGTCACATTTTTTCTGAAAAAATAATGTGAGTCATTTCTATTTGACAATAAATCTCAATAGAAAGAAACCAATTAAGCAAAATAATTTTTTTGACATTTTAGAAGTCATTAGTGATTTTTTTCCCCAACAAGAACATCTCTCTCCTGGAATTAATTTTTGACTGAGTGATTCAAATCAAAATATTAAACACTCTGGTGGATATAGAAGCAATGTTGCTGTATAGTATCACTTTTTGAATTTAAATACAGAATAATAATAAGATTCAAATTAAAGTTTCCAATGGTGCATTTAATTTAACTTTAATAAGACGTTGGTGATGTCAAATAAATACCAATGAATTCCCAAAATCATATATGAATATATCATAATAGCTGTGTTAAGTATTAGTGAAGGTGTCTGAAGTTCTCAATGATAGCTATAAAAATTAGAATTTAGTGAGCATTGCAGTCAACATAATGCACTACAACGAGCAGGAAGGAGACTGGAGACAACTGACCTCCAGCTGATCTGACTAAATCAGGTGAAATCGCATTCTGGATTGAGAACATCAAATTATTGAAACGCATAAATCCCAAATTCCTAACTTCAAAAACAATGAAAACACTGGCAAATTTAAAGACAAATATTGAAAGCAGCTACCAAGCTCTCTGATGATAAACTTTAAAAATCCATTCTAATCTATCTAAAGGTGTTCTCAAAACTCAATCTGAGAGCAAAACAGAGAACATTTCTGAAGATAGCATCTCTCTATCTTTTCTTGGCCTGGCTGGGCTGGATGTGTTTTATAGCATTAAATATGTTTCTACTTTTAAAATATGCTCTAACCATGCATTTTGCAAAGCAGATTGGGATTAGTGAGGAGCCTTGGCTACAGTGCTCAGCATCACAAATGGTTTAGTAATTTTAGTTCACTGGAAAATACTCTATACACTAAAATGACACAATTTTTACATGTCCATTGAAATGCAAATGTGACAGATTAATGTTCAGGAAGCCCCATATGACCTGCCAGTAAGCACCAAATGGATTTATTAGGTGTTAAATTATGTCATAATAGAATTGATAATGCAAAAAAAGCATGATCCTTATTCTTGAGGATTTTGCAACCACAGAAAATTCAAGGAAGTTACACACACATTCTCTCTCTCTCTCTCTCTCTCTCTCTCTCTCTCACACACACACACACACACACACACACACACACACACACACACTTTTAGTGTACCAATACGGGAAGGATGTAAAAAGGTCACTTTGGGGAATCCAGGTTTACCGAGCTTCTTACATTTCTCACTAGAAGAAATGACTTTTACCTAATGTTCTTTGAACATGATTTTCTGTGATGAAAACGTTCTCCTCATCTCATCATTCTAAAACTCCCCAAAGTTGTCACTGTTCACATAGAAAACTCCAATTTATTCTTTGGTTTCTGAAAAGTCTTATTTTTTTTAATTTGATATTGGAGGTTGAACCCAGAGGCATTTTACCTCCGAGATACACTGCTTCATCTCCAGCCCTATTTTATTTTTTATTTTGAAACGGGGTCTTTCTAAGTTGCTGAGGGACTTTGATAAGTTGTTGAGGTTGGACTTAGCTTGCAATCCTCCTGTCTCAGCCTCCCAAGTACTGGGATTACAGGTGTGTGCCACAGTGCCTGGCAGATGAAAAGCCTTTTCCAATCTCTCAAATCCGTTCTGTGTTTGTAGACATGCCCTTAGGAGAGTAGCTGTTTCTTCAATTCTAACACCCTGTTTTCTGCAGTGTTTACTTCTAGTACCATGCACTCTTGAAGTCTATACACAAGACGGCAAATTCTATAAAGGTTATGGTCTTGAATATTCTGCTTAGATGTCTCTCGATGCCAAATTCCATGCCCAATGAATGAATGACTGAATGAACACAGTGAATATACTACAAAGTCCAAGAGTGAAACAGCAGAGATATAATGGTGAGTGAGACTAACATCTATTTAAGGTCATTAGTTAATTTAAAGGCAATATCTCTTATACAACTTATTATAATAGCCTCAAAAAATAAAATATTTAGGAATATGAAGGTTATTGATATTTTCCTTTGCTGCACAGAAGCTCCTCAATTTAATGCAATCACACTTATTAATCTTCATTTTAATTTCTTGTGCCTTTGGGGTCTTATTGAGGAAATTTTTACCAGTGCCAATATGTTGGAGGGTTGGTTCTATGCCTGCTTCTAGTAACCGCAAAGCTCTGGTCTAATTTCAAGGTCTTTGATCCATCTTGAGTTGACTGTTGTGCACAGTGAGAAGGTGGGATTTATTTCCATATATATACATATGGTTAACTGGTTTTGCCAACACCATTTGTTGAAAAGGCTATCTTTTATTTTCCAGAGTATATTTTTGACACCTTTGTAAAAAACCAATTGGGTGTTAAGTGTATATATTTGTTTCTGAATCTTCTATTCCATTCCATTGGTCTATGTGTCTGTTTTTGTGCCAATACCATGCTGATTTTATTACTATGGCTCGGTAACTACAGTTTAAAGTCAGGTATTGAGATACCTCTTGCATGGTTCTTATTGCTGAGAACTATTTTGGCTATTTTGGGTCTTTTGTTGTTCCATATGAATTATAGAACTGATTTTCCTAGATCTGTGGTGTTTTAATGATCATGGTGTTTTAATAGGGATTGGATTGAATCTGTAGATCAAAAAGGAAACTATCAAATACCTTAATAGAGAACCAACAGAATGGGAGAAGATCTTTACCAGCTACTTCTCGAATAGAGGACTAATATCTAGAATAAACAAAGAAGTCAAGAAGCTTACCACCAAAATAAATAAATAAATGGGCAAATGAACTAAATAGACACTTCACAAAAGAAATACAAATGGCCAATAAATATATGAAAAAATGTTCAACATCATTAGGAATCAGAGAGATGAAAATCAAACCTACACTGAGATTTTACCTGACCCCATTTAGAGTGGGTGGCAATCATTAAAAACACAAATAATAATAAATTCTGGAGAGGATGTAGGGAAGTAGGAACTCTGGTACATCTTTGGTGGGACTGAAAATTAGTGTAGCCACTTTAGAGATCAGTGTGGAGCGTCCTTAGAAGAATGGAAATGAATCTACCATATGACACAACTATACCACTCCTGAGTATCTACCCAAAAGAATTGAAATCAGACCACCATAGTAACATATGCATATATATGTTTATAGCAGCACAATTCACAATAGCCAAATTATGGAACCAGCCTAGGTGTCCATCAACAGATGAATGGATTATAAAATTATGGGATATACACACAATGGAATTCTATTCAGCCATAAAGAATAACAAAATTATGTCATTTGCAGGGAACTGGATGGAACTGGAGAATATTATGCTAAGTGATATTAGTCAGTCACAAAAAGTGAAATGTTGGATGTTGTCCCTCATATGTGTAAGCTAAGGAGAAAGTGGGATACAAGAGGGACCCCAGACGAAGGAGGAGAAACCCTAGTGGAGTGATAGAGGGGGTCTAAGGGAGAGAGGTGGTTGGGGGAAGGGAGATTCCATGAAAGAAACACTTCAATGGACATGACGTATATATGCAAATTTATCAATGCCAATCTCAATGTTGTGCACAGGGAGGGTGAAGCAGTGGGGTGGGGGCTAATGGGAGGATCAGAGAGTGCTAAGTACATGTATGTCTCTATCATTCTGAACTTCATCATGATGTATGATTACAATGAAATAATAGAAGTAAAAAGATAAAAATACTTAGGAATAAATCTAACAAAGCAGGTAAAAGACCTCTATAATGAAAACTATAGAACACTGTGATAGTCAATCTAGTTTGTCAACTTGACCTGATCATGACACACCCAAGATCATGTGACTTTGGGTGTATAACAGCAGATTAAACAGAAAGCCCTGCCCTGAATGTAGGCAGCAGGATTCTGATAGGTGCAGGACTTAGAAAAAAGAGGGAGAAGCCACGTAGAGCGCTGTGCGACTCTTTCTGAAGAAAACGCATCTGCTCTCACCTGAGATCGTCGGCCTCTGGCTCATAGAACTGGAACTTCACCGTTTCTCTTAAGAGCTTCTTGATTTTCTGCTCTTGTCGGAGATCGTCGGCCTCCAGCCCCTCAAACTGAAACTTCACCATCGTTTCTCCGAAGAGCTTCCTGATCTTCACATCTTGGACTGGGACTGAATTAGTGGTTGCTTCAATCCTAAGACTCCAGCTCTTAGACCGCTCAACCAGCTACTGGTTCCTCTGACTCTCCACGTGCAGTCAGAACGTGGGACTACATTGCTTCAAACTGTAAGTCCATCTGATAAATACCTTTTTCAAATATACTCATTCTGTGAATTCTGTTAATCTAGTGAACCCTGTCCAATACAAACATTGAAGAAACAAACTGAAGATGTTAGAAGATACAAAGATTTTCCATGTTCTTGAATAGGCAGAATAAATATTATCAGAATGGCCATACTACCAAAAGCAATCTGCAGTTGCAATGCAATCCCCATCAAAATACCAAGAGCTGGGCTTGGTGGTGCACGCCTGTAATCCCAATACTTGGGAGGCAGAGACAGGAGGCTCACAGGTTCAAGGACAGCCTCAGCAAATAGTGAGATTCTTATCAACCTAGTGAGATCCCATTTCTAAATAAAAATAAGAAATAGGGTTGGGGGTATAGCGCAGAAGTAGAATGCCCCTGGGTTCAATCCCCAGTAACAACAACAATGAAAATACCAATAACAGTCTTCACAGAACTAGAAAACACAGGCCTAAAATTCATATGGAAGAAAAAGACCCAGAGTAGCCAAAGCAATTGTGAGCAGTAAGAACCATGCTGGAGGCATCATAATACCTGACTTCAAATTATACTACAGAGCTATAATAACAATAACAGCATGGTATTGGCATAAAAACAGACACATAGACCAATAGAGTAGTAGATACAGAGACAAATCTTCATACTTACAGCTGGATGACTTTTGATAAAGGTGCCACAAACATATGCTGTAGAAAAGACAGCTTTTTCAACAAATGGTGTTAGGAAAACTGGATATTCATATGTTGAAGAATGAAATTAGACCCCAATCTTTCACCCTGCACAAAATCAACACAAGATGGAATAAAGAAAAACTAGAAATTAGGCCTGAAACTGCAATTGCTAGAAGAACACAGAGGATCAACTATTCAAGATATATACACTGGTAGAGACATCCTCAATAAAACCCCCAACCCCAGGAAATAAAACTGAGAATCAATAAATGAGATGGCACCAAATTAAAAAGCTTCTTTGACTACTACTCCTCTGATAGAGGACTAATATCTAGAATATGTGGTAAAGAATTAATAATGCTTTACACTAAAAACAAATAACCCAATAAAAAGGGCAATTCAGCTGAATAGACACTTCTCAAAAGAAAAACAAATGACCAATGAATGTATGAAAAAATGTTCAATATCATTGGCAATAAGAGAAATGCAAATCAAAATTAACTGAGATTCCATCTAACTACTGCTAGAATGACAACCATCGAGAATGCAAACAATAATAAATGCTGAGAAGGATGTAGGGAAATAGGAACTATTATACACTCTTGGTGAGATTATAAACTTGTACAACCACTATGCAGATTAGTAAGGAAGTTTACTCAAAAGTCTAGGAATGAAACCACCATATGACTTAGATATACCACTCTTCAGTATTTTTCCAAAAGAATCAAAGTTAGAATACTATAGCAATACATGCATAGCTATGTTTATAGCAGCACAATTTACACTAGCCAAATTATGAAACCAACCTAGATGACTATCAATAGATGAATAGATAAAACATGGTATATATACACAGTGGAGTTTTACTCAGTCATGAAGAACACAATTATGTCCTTTGCAGGAAAATAGAACTCAAGAACATTATGTTAAGTGAGATTAATCAGTCTCAGAAAGTCAAGGGTGCTGTGTTTTCTCTTATATGTGAAAGCTAGAGAGAAAATAGGAAATAAAAAAGGGATTTCAGATAAATAAGGAGAAAGACCAGTAGAATACTGGAAGGGAATGGGGGCGATTGGGAAGGGAAAAGGAACTTTGAGGAAGGAAATAGATCAAGTAATATTATGTCCATACTGAAGGCATCACTACCAATCGCACTAACATATACAGGAGGGAGGGGGAAGTGAGGTAGGATGCAGAGGGAAAGGCACCAAGCGATGTGTATATATATAAATGTATCACTTTGAATCTCACTATGTTGTCCAATTACAATGCACCAATAAAATTATAAAACAGGGTTGTTGCTTGGTCTTCATTGTAAAGAAAGAAAGAGAAACAGAGACAGAAAGAAGGGGGAAAGAGCATAAAGCAAGCTTGAAAGATCTACAACACCTTCAGAGTATGGACATCTTCACTTATAGTTTCAGAGAATCCAATTAAAAATATTGTAGGTTAAGTACTGGAAGATAACAAGCTTCTGAGTTTTTTCAATGATTGAAAATTTGGATATTGACCCCTCATTTCTTAATTTTATCAAAAGCAACAGGCAAAATATACAGGACCATTGAGAGGCTTGTAATATATAACATCAACTCAAAATGTTATGGAAGGTAAAATTAAATTAACTTTTAGTGTATTACTATAAGTTTCATACTATAAAGGAACATAATATGGCATGCCCAAAGGCCTTCTGAAATAAAAATTGGTATAAAGACTACATAAAAAAGACAAATCCTTTGAACATCATGCTAGAAAGTGAGGTATTCTGTTTCTCTCTATCCTCAAGGCTAAAATTTAAACATGACTGACACTATTAGACTCAGGCTTTAAAAATTATATCCATGAGCTATAAAGAAACTGGATACTGACAAAAAAAAAGTTGCTTTCCCAGGGCAATTCTCAAATTATACATACAATTATTTTAAGAGATCACCTCTTAATGCACCTATTCAATAGCAACAAGTGTTTTGAGTGTATCATATGTGCTTCTGGAACCTAGAAGCTAACTTCTGGTAAGTGTGAGAACAAAGGGGAAACTCAGGGCTCCAACCAAACAAAATCACCACTGACTGCAGAAGTGGGCAAATTAAGAGGAACCCCAGGAATGGAGCCCAGAGTTTCAAGGAGGAAGCAATTTAGTGCTGCCCTTCAATTAAGGAAGGAGAGTTCTAAGAAAAAAACAATGGACTATGTCAGTGTAGGAGACGGTTTTGAAAACCTCTACAAGTATTCCTTTTGCTGTAACCACAACCTATTGCCATACAATTTTTGCAGCTCCTCCTATCAAAAGTGGATTATTTTCCCCTACTCTTTGAATCCTGGCTACTTTGGTGACTTGACTGACCAATAGGTCCCAAGGAAAACAACTCTGGCCAGTTCTGCGTCCTGGTTTCAAGAGACCATGTGTGCTTGCTTCCTTCTTATCCACCGTCACCTTGTGAATAAATACAGTCAACTGAGCCTCAAATGTTGGACAGATCCTAAAGTGGACACAATTTTAAAAATTCTTGTAAACTGAATGCAAGTAAATGCATGTTTGGCTGCAGACAAGAAGAAACACCTGACAGGAAAACAATACGTAATTGTTGCTCTACATTTGGTAACTGATACAATATTGTCCTTCATTAAGCCTGAGAAAGATGAGAAAGAAAATTGGCCATCTATATTGTAATTTCGATCATTTTTGTTATTCATGAGTGTGTCACTCTTACGGTATGAAAGAAGTCAGACTGTAATTGTTTGGGAAGAAAATGAGAAATGGTAAAATGAATGGGACAGAACCAGGACTTCTGGAACATTCCTTAGAGAGTAAGCTTCAATCAGTAGAAATTTGGGGAGGATTTTCCAGCCCCATGAGTATACTCTAAGACATTTTTTTGTGTGGTACTGGGGATTAAACTGAAGCGAATTCTACCTCTGAGCTACACCCCCGGCCCTATATATTTTTTTCTTTTGAAAAATGGTTTCACAAGTTGCTGAGAGTCTTGCTACATTCCTGAGGCTGGTCTTGAATGTTTGATCCTCCTGTCTCAGCCTCCCAAGTACTAGGATTACAGCCATGTGCCATCACACCTGGCTACTCTAAGCCATTTGCAGTGACTTTAGAACCACCATATTGATGAGGGACAGATCCTGGGGATGGGTGAGACAAGTATGGTTTTATTTAGCTGGACAATGAAAATATGACCTTAAAGTAGAAGATGAAGGGAGAAGTTATTTGTATATTACAACAAAAGAGATAACTTGGCTTTAAGGAAGGAAGTCAAGTAGATGAGTTGGGAATGTTAATACAGTTAACAATAATTGAAAACTAAAATAATGATCCAAAACAGAATAAATAGGTCTCAGGATAAATCAGTTAATAACTCCTTGTGCAAATATTGTGAATCAGGTACCCACTTAATTCTCTTAAGGAGACAAAGAAACAGAATTAATTATGTCAATTATCTTTCCAAAGCTTGCACAACTAAGCAAGAGCTAGGATAACAGCCCATAGAGTCTTTCTTACTCAAAATTCTTTGCCAAGATTGGAACTGTAATCAATTTCCATCCAACACCCATACCACTGGTGTTTGTTTTTATAAAATCTTTACTGAAACTGAGGAGTTCAAAAGTTGAGTTCACTAATCAATGTTTTATCTCTGAATATTTTTTTCCTAAGAACCAGTTTTGAGTGTACCTTATTTCAACAAGTAATAGGACTGAATATCACTAATGAAAAGCATATTGAAGTTTATGTTTATTCCTTGTAGTAATGATATTCATATTTAATGGAAATGTGGTTATTAACATTTAATTCCAACTCTACTTTGAAAAAACTTCATTTCTTTGGCTGATTAGTGTTTCGACATACAAAAGCCCACAAACTTTTCTCAGTGCATTAATCAATATTAAATTTTCAAACTATATATATTAGAAATGTCTTTGTTTTTCCCTTTCTTCATTAGCGATTGAGAGAACTGAGATGCTGCGTGGAACTACCACCCTGATGAGATGGGAGGTGACACTTCGATTAGAGCAGCGGTGCCATTGAGGAGCTTCCTCTATTTGCATTTCACTCAGAAACCCTGCAGAGAGAGCAAAGACAACTTGCATCCAGGAAAGGGTTCAGACTGATTGAATGGTGAGAATTAGCTTGTCCAACACATCTTCCAGAGACAGCAGTTAGACCATGAACCTGATTCATGAAGTAGTGCTGAGCACCATTGAGCGCCCCTAATCTTCAGTCAGTGGGTGTTTATCTTTTTTTTTTAAGGGTGTAATTCAGTGGTGTTCAGAAATTCTCATTGTTGTACAACCACCCCCACCATTCATGCACAGACCTTCATCTTTCCAAAATGAAACTGTCTCTGTTCACCAAACTCCTCATTCCTACCTTGACCAGCGCCTGGCAGTCATCATTCACTTCCTGTCTATGAATGGGTCCACTCTAGGTTCCTCATTTGCTCAGTAGACTCATACTGTCTTTTCATGACTGGCTATAAATGGCTTTTAAACAATGGAGGGCTGCATTTGTGGCCCAGATCACACAAGCCACAGACATCTGGGAGGACATAAGCCCTTCCTTTTCTTCAAAGGCCACCCAAATGCCAGCTCATCCTCATAGCCCTTCTCCACTCCTCCCAGGCTCCTGGGGTCGCTCCTTTCTTTGGACCTGCGAGCACTCTGCCAACGGCTCTCTCCCTGGGCACTTTGGTAGGTTGGAAGACACCTTCCCTGCATCCTTGGTAGGCTGGGGCTCCCAGAAGGCGGGGCCCATGTCTGAATTCTCAATGCCTGATGGCCCAGGAGTGACCCCAAGAGGGTTCTTAATCAATTTGGGTTAAGCTTTCTGCAATTCACAACACCAAAAGGAGTAAAGGCAGAGGGAGGCTCATCCCTGGCCTGCAAATGGCAGTTCTGTGATGCCCTTGCCTCTCCCCGTCAGTCCTGTTCTTCCCTCTGAGCAGTGCCAGGCTCTGTGCCAAGAGCCCCTGGCATCACTGCTCTTGGGGCCAGTGAGAGGGCCCATGGGAGGTTCCCCAGATCAGCATCTCCTGCTGTGGTCCAACTGCCTACACTGTGGGGTAGTTGATGCTTCTTCGATGTTGGGGACAGTCTGAGTGACAGTCTGTTCAGGGTTGACCATCCTGGAGACCCAATGCTGGCTTTTGCTAGGGCTCTGAGCACCGCAGCTCTGTGTCCATTCTTCCTTCTCGTTCTACTCTGTTCATCTCTGGATGGAGCCTGTCTCTGTGCAGAGCTGACCCCGGGGGTGGGGCAGGGTGCTCACTGATTTTTCATACTCCTAGGGCTTAGAACATTCTTCGCTTACTGAAGTGTTGCATGTATTAGTCTATTTTCTTTTTTTTTTTTTTCAGTACCGGGGATTGAACCCAGGGGCATTCTACCTCCGCGCTACACCCCCAGCCCTATTTTTTTATACTTTATTTTGAAACCGGATCTCACGAAGTTGCGGAGGGCCTCACTGGTAGAGAGAGAGAGAGAGAGGGAGCACTGAGGCTGGCCGCGAACCCGGATCCTCCGGTCTTCACCTTCCAAAGTACTGGGATTACAAGCGTGCGCCACCATGCCCGGCTGGTTATTTATCTTTTTTTTGTTTATGTTTTTATTGGTGCATTGTAGTCTCACATCACAATGAGTATCAGTTTGGTATTAACATACATGCACACAGCTCTTGGTGTCCTTCCCCCCCGCCTCCCCCCCACCTCCCCCCCACATGTAGCACTGAGAATGATGTTGGTATAATCTCATATATACACATTGTTTATGACAGTAATTCCATAGATTCACTTCTTTCTTACCCTTACCCTTCCATTGTACCCCTTCCCTTGCACCACTGAGGGTTCTCCCTTGTCATTGGAGTACCTTTTGTGTCCCCACTACTCCCTAAGTTGTGCATATTAATGAAAACATAATGTCCCTTCTTTTTTGTGATTGGCTAATCTCACTTAACATAATGTTCTCCAGATCATTCCATTTTCTTGTGAATGCTGTTATTTTGTTCTTCTTTATTGCTGAGTAGAATTCCATTGTGTGTATTTCCCATAATTTTGTAATCCATTCATCTGTTGATGGACATCTAGGTTGGTTCCATAATTTGGCCACATGAATTGTGCTGCTATGAACATGGGTATGCATATATTACTGTTGTTTTCTAGTTTCAATCCCTTTGGTATGATACCCAATAGTGGTTTTTATTGCTCTTTCTATCTCTGTGCTTGCTATTGGTTGATTCAGTTTTTCTGTATCCTCTTGGTTCAATTTCGGTAGGTTGTATGTGTCTAGAAATCTTTCGACCTCTTCCATGTTTTCCATTTTATTGGAATATAAGTTTTCAAAGTAGCTTCTTATGATCCTCTGGATTTCTCCACTATCTGTGGTGATATCCCCTTTTTCATTTCTGATTTTGGTAATTTGCGTTGATTCTCTCCTTCTTTTGGTTAGGTTAGCTAGTGGTTTGTCAA
>PVJS01006609.1:0-27500 GCA_004027185.1 Glis glis
GGGGAGGGGAGAAGAAGAGAGAGACTTGAAAAAGAGTTGAAACTGTGATCACAGCACCCCTGGATCCTCTGGCAGCCAATATGTGGCTGGACTGAGCTCGGTGGACAGAGATTGCCCTCCTCAGAATCCCCTGTTGTTCATGGTATAAGGATGATCATGTTTCTTATCACATTCCAAGGCCATCTTAAATGGTACAGCTGATGAGGCTGGCTCCTCGAGGGCAGAGACCTAGTTCTAGCTCCCCAGGGACTCAGCAAGAACCTTAGTCAGAACCCATATCCACTCAGACAAAGCACCATTTTCCCTAGCTGCCAGCACTTTAAACAGGAGAGTCCATAGTGATAGGAATTTTAAAAAGGAACTTTTAAAGTGGGTGTCAAAGATCATCATGGTAAACCCTTACTTTGACTACAAGAAGTTAAACATCGGAAGTTCAATGAGCCAGAACATGGGGTGAAGGGGAACCTCTGGATGGCTCATTCTTTAGCAAAATTATGGAGGGATTCATGTCATTATTTCCTCCCCCAAAAAGAAAATCAGTTTTCCAATTTTCAGCACCAGAAACCTTTCCCCACTCACCTTCTGTCCCCTGGTGTTGTGTTGTTTTGCAGCTATGTTCTTCTCAGAGAGAGGAAATACAGAAAGCTCACTTGCCCTGAGGCTGTGGTTTCCATCCTGGCTGCTCATCAGCCCTCCAGAACTTCAGAGAACACGGATGCCAGGGCCTCACACCTAGAAACCCCACTCATTTGGTCTTGAATGGGGTCCAGGTAGACAAACTATACAAAAGCTCCTATGGATTGAGAACCACCAGAGTATTGTTACCTAAAAACACCTCTTTAAATAAGATCATGGAAGGGGTTCCAAGGATGAACTCATCTTGCCCCACTCCTTCTTGAGATTTCTATAAAACAGGTTATTGCCTTTCACTTTTACACACAAGTTTCAAGGTAGCCAAATTCAAGAGTGTGGCTCTTACCATAAATAAGAGGCTTATAAAATCTTGCAATGATGCTAATGTTAATTCAATAAGGCACTGCTGTCTAGTCTCTGATACCCTGTTCCTAAAAACCCATGCCCATTCTGGATATTTGTTTATGTTTGGTTATCTCACATTTGAATGTCCCCAGAATACGGTTCTCATACCCTGAATGGTATCCTGTTCCTCATCCAATCCTCCGACACTGACCTGTTAGCACTGAATAATGACGAACGCATGGGCTTTCAGTTAGACCTGTTCAAATATTGACCCCATCCTTCTGTAACTTGGGATACCTTAGAAAAGTTATTTGGAGCCTCAATTCCTTTATTTGTAGGGTAACACCGATTCTATTCAGTTTGGGGCTTGACTCAATAAATATTAGGTCCCCTTCCTTCAATCTCATTGTTAACCTTGTACTTACTTCCACCTATTGTTTATGTCTCCCAGACATCAAGAATGTGATGAGTGAGCCAAAAGATTTCCAGGGGTAGGGTTTGGAGTATTAGGAGGAAGATATTCTAGGGATAATAAGACCTTTTTTGTTGCAATTGAAATTATAGCCTATGGGTCCCCACACTCCCTCTTTATTCTTACCACAAGGGATCTGACCATGGCATTCAGGACAGTGATGGATGGGATGGAGAGGAAAGTGGATGTGGTAGGATGAGTGAGCTGAAGAAACCCTCAAACAGTCACTTGTGGCATGCTAAAAAACCCAGAGAAGACCTGGAAAGGACAGGCCACCAGATGTACAACTAGGAAGCAGCAATCATGGCTGGACTCTGTTTCAAACCGCAGAATCTAAATTTTTGGAAGAAAGTATTAAAAACAATAAATTATTCCAAATGGCAAACTGTAACAACTTGGGCACTTGTAAAAGAGAAATATTCCAGATGGCAAAACGGGAGGATGAGTTGGAGAGGAGGAAGTCCAAACTTTGAAACAATGCAAAGAGAGAACCTCGTCTGAAAGAGCAGGCTGGGGAAACCCGTGTTTCTAAGAGATAGAAACGGGATGCCATTTGAGCAGGGTCAGCTAGCCCAACAGGCCAGGCTCAGGTGCTTGGGGCTCAGGATACCTTAGGAAAGTTGTAACTCAGGATGCCTTAGGAATTTCCTAAGGTCTTGCTTTCTGTTTTATAAGAGATTCTATAATAAATGGTTCAGGTGGCTTCAGGAGGACATCTGAAGTAACTAGTTAAAACTTCCAGGACTTGGATTTGACGTGGTCCACCTGGCCTCACTGCTTGGTCCAGGGTTCCATGGGTCTAGGTGTGATTTCAAGTGGTTCCTGACCCCTTTTCATCTTCAACCTCTATATGACTTCACTCTAGCTCTGGAATCAAGGGGACTGAATTTGAACAGTTGAACTGAAGGCAATTCAAGGATCTTGGCTGCATCCTGGTTAAAGGGCCTTAGTTTTTAGCTTCTCAAATCACAGTGCTCAGCCTGACAGTCTCTACCTTGTCATCTGGGAGATGACTGAAAATGCAGTAACCAATTTACCAAGTCAGAGCCTGCGTTTTTACATGAGGGAGTTTTATATGCATGTTAAGACTTGCGAAGCAATGTTCTAGTAGATTTTAGAGTAAAAAGGGACCTAGGCTCACAAAGATCTCTGTACCCATCAGGAAGGACGTTACCCATTAAGGTCATCTAAAGTTTTCAACAATGCTGCACTTCAAGGAGTCTACAAGTGTCCTAGTAGCACTGCCATAACCTCAATACCAAGAAGAGGCTTTAGGTCTGAAGTTGGGTCCATGAGCAAAGGGCCATGTGGTGCTCAGTCTCAGCCCCAGTTACTCCATTCCACTGTCTTTCCCAGTTGCACAAAGCCCTCTACTGGTTTTCCCACCACACTAAAAAAAGGGGGGGAAAGAAGGAAAGAAAGAAAAATTAAAGGAAGGAAGGAAAAGGAAGGAAGGAAGGAAGGAAGGAAGGAAGGAAGAAACCAGTGTGACCTTACAAAGTCACCCATTGTGGCCTTACAAAGCCACTCACACCCTGGTACCTGAGTGCACCTTAGATTATATTTCTTGCCCTATCCCAGTTTACTCCAGTCACCTTGACCTCCTTTCCTCCTTGAACATGCCCAGTGTTAAACATTCCCAGCTCTGAGCATTTCCAGTCCTTCTTTCTTGCATGAGAATGCTCTTTCTTTTCCTTATATCTTATTAAAGACTCATCATTAAGGTCTCAGCAGAAATTCAGCATTCCTAAAAAGACCAATCCTGTCACACTATCTAAAATCCCACCCACCTTATCCATCTGAACCGCATTATCCTGTGTGATTTTCTTCATTGCACTGATATCCTCTTTTTTACATTTACTGATTTATATTCTCCTCCACTACCACATAGAATAAAAGCTTTATAAGAGCAGGGGAACAGGTTCTTCTTATTGGTTGCTTATCACAAATGTCTAGAACAGTCCCAGACAGTATTTATTCAGTAGATGTTTACAGAATTTGAATGAATGACAAGTGTAGGGTGAAACTATTGACATTTGGATTGTCTGTGCATCCTTGATTTTCCTGCTCATGACTACAGGCAACTCAGAGGGACTTGGATGGCAGAGCGTGAGTTAAAAATGTCTTGGGTTAGACCTATAAGATTGAGATAGGTCATACCATGGTCACCTCAGAGTCGCATGGTATTTCACTCCAGTTTAGTTCTGTAAACTCTTGCTGACTGTCTGCCCATATAAAGGTCCCATGAAATATAAGGAAGAATATTACAAGGTTTCTGACCTCCAGGGCCTTTCCTAAATCAGGCAGTCAGGCAGATGGGCAAATCACTGTCATGTGATGTGAAAAACAAGTGTAAGCGGTAGATGTACAAAGGAAGAGCACAAGTGTAACTCCACATAAGGAGGGTTATAGATACTGTCCAAAAGTAGTAAAATCTGTTTTGGGTTTTAAAGCACAAATAGAAGTTGGCCAGAAACACATAACAGCATTCCAAGGAGACAAAATGGCATGCACAAAGGTACAGACGCAAGAAAGAGCCTGAGGGAACCGCAAATAGTTTGGTAATGCCAAAAGGCAAAGGCACAGTTTGGGCTGGCAGGAGGAAAAAGGCCAGAAAAGAAACTAAGAGCTCATAATATTACATCTCCTTGAGGTGCTAGATCCATTTTGTGTTTGAGGTCAGAGGTGCTAGATCCATTTTGTATTTGAGGTCACATGCAAATACCTCAAATTCTTTTCAGTGCAAAAGAGCCAGCAGCGAGTTTAGCTGCGAGCATGTTGCAACCTGCAGCCCTCCCCTGTGCTCCCCCTGGGCACCATGAGCACCAGGCCCAGCAAGCTCAGAAGCCCCCACATGCTGGACCCATTAGGCACTGCATGCTCCACGGTGTGAGTCATTTCCCCCTCTGCCAATGGTGACTGAACCCGAGGAACTCTCCACTAATTGAATCCGAGATGACTCACTCTTCACCAGGGACTTGAAATTTGAAAACCTCAGCAACAATACCTTGGCAGTAAGACTCTGGGTTCAAATTGTCCAGTTCATTGTCTGGGTAGCCAGTGGGGGTGATGGGATAGAGTTACTGTATTTGGGGATGGAAAGGGGGAGGGTGGTTAGAGCAGGGACTGGGTCTTGCCAGAGTGCTAGAACGGACAACAGCATCCATAGCATGTTGTCGCTTGCTTGGGTCCCAGTTGGTAACCAAGAGCTAAAAAATGACATGCAATCATATTTCATTTGGTACACCTAGTTTTGTTTATAATATTTGATGCAATATTTAAAATATAAAGAGTCTTTGCATAAAACTCTGAATTTCTGGATTCTGGTAGATATTGGAAAGAACTGGCAATAACCCACTGCAAGTGTGCTGCCCTGGTCTCCACAGTCCTCACCCCAGCTCTTACATTCTGGTGTCCGTGCACTTAGATCCGCAAGTTTACTCAAACTTTTTGGCCCTTGTAGGCATTTGAGTTTGCAACCCTTACTTGAGGCCATTGATGGGGGACAAACTCTGATATTATTTTCAGTAACACAGGGATGGACCTCAAAATATTATTGCTTTGGCAAATTTCATTTGTTCAATGCTTAGAGATCCATTAGAAAATAATGCAATGAAAGGGCATGGAAATCACAAATCTCTACCCCCTATATGCCTTTTTTCTCCTAGTAGAATTTGTAGTAGATCCAGTTAGGCCTGGGGTTATAGTTACTGTTTTATTTTATATTTCCCATCATGGTATAATTATATCATGGTATATATTTAACAGGTGTTCAATCAATGCATAACGAGTGGAATGGCATTGCTGGTCCAAGTCTTTGCAATCAGTAACTTTTCCCAGGGCACCTGGCACCCAGGATACTACATGCAGTGTTTTGTGCTTTCCCTAGCCTACTTGTGTTTTCCTGTTCCCCTTCCTTCTATCTGTATTCACATACTTGCTCTTCTAGCAAGCATTCTATAACTTCCCCGAGCTGGAAATATTAGCCTTCTTTTCTCTATTCGAAGTCAGTTCTTTTGTTGTTGTTTTTGCTTTATAAATTCCTGAGTCTTTATCTCTTTCATAGGAAAACTAGTATCTACTTCCCAAGATTACTATGTGCATTGTTTCTAGAACATGGTGAAAATCATCATTGTGAACATTAATATATTGTTTATTGTCTGCTAGGAAACCTTTCCAATGCTTTTCATAGGTTGATTTATCTAATCCTCACAGCATTGTTATACAGTAGGTATCGATGCGATAATTCTCATTTTACAGATGAAGAAGCTGAGGCATCAAGAGGTTAAATGACTTGCAGTGTGAGAGGTTAAGGTCACATACTAATAAATGCTATAGACATGCACAATTAATCAGGCACCAAACCCAGGAAGCTGGACCCAGAGTCTAGGGCTCTAACAACTAAATATCACTACCTCTTTTTTGAAGTTAAAAAAATGTATATGAAGTCTATATGTAGTACCCTTTTCATTAGAGACTGTAAATTCCCACTAGTGCTATTTTGTATTTTCAATCACATGCAGCCTGATTGAATCCTACTTATTTTTAAAGGATGGATTCACTAGCAGAAGAGAAAGAGGGACAGAAGTCCCAAATAATATAAATAAAGCCTTGGAAGTGCGATCCTCTGTCCTTCCCTCTCCTCCCTTGTTTAGGTAGGAGAGTCTTCAGGGAAAGGACTGTTTTGAAAAACAGTTTTATTTGCAAATCCTTCCTGAGAGCTCTCTGCTTTCCAGAAGTACCAATATATCCAGCATATGTGCAAACCATCCCTGTGGCCAAGCAGACTTGAAGCTATCAGAATGCAAATGGGACTCGTTTTCCACATCATTATTGGATATTCCCAAACACCAAGTTACATGAACAATTTTGCCACAGACTCTCTCATGTTTGTCCTTAGTGTCTCCACCTATAAGAGGAAGAATTGGAAAAGACCAAGAATGGCAAACAGGTTTGTTTTTGGAGGCCATATCCAATGGGCTAGTCCTGCTTGCCCGGAGTACCACAAACCACAGCAGTGTTTGATCTGCAGTGTCCGCCACTGGAGAGAAGTGTGTGTCCACATACTTGCCAAAACTTTGCCTCTGAGTTAGATAATTTTTCAGGCTCCTATAAAATTTTATGTTCATGTGAAAATAGCCACATAGGAAAAAGTGGTTAACAAAGCAAGAGATGTGAATGAGTTTTTTGTTTAAAGGTTTGAACGGAAACAAAGTGTGGCAGTAGAATTAATTACATTTCATACCGAAGGCAGTAAAGATCAGAATGAATACTGTAGAAAATCAAAGCAGTAATGAAGTACACAAACAAACTAATACGGAGAAAAACAATGAAGTAGGATGTGTGGTGAAAGGGAGGTGGGCGTGCTTATAAAAGGGCAGCATGAGGGATCTTTGTGGTGATGGAATTGTTCTGTGTCAACTGTGATGGTGGGTACATGAACCCACATATATAATAAAATTACATATAATTAAGTACACCCACACACCAGCACACACAGATATGATACACAAATGAGTAAAACTGGGGAAATCTGACTAAGATCAGTGGATTATATAAATGTCAGTATTGTGTGAAGCTGTACTATGTGTTTGCAAGATCTCACCATGAGAAAAAAGTTAGCAAAATATATGTGGGGTCTCTATGCAGTGAATGTAGATTCACTGCATGTGAATCTACAGTGATTGCAAAATGAAAATTTCAATGAACACAAACAGAAAAAAGCCTTAAAAACACGAAGGAAGAGATAGTGTTACTAAATGGACTAGAGGCAATGATTGAATATAAAAATATATTAAAATGTTTCTGTGCTGAAAAAAAATGCCAGTATTCACAGATTGAAAAGATTTGCTAAAATTTAGGCATAATGAAAGAACTTGATTCTTAGATCCATTGTATCAAACTTTCTATATTATGAGGATTGCTGTAAAAAATGATAGCCAGATGAAGTAGCCAGGAACCAAGAGCTTATGAACTGCCCTGGGGGCCACCATGGAAGGCCATGACCAGTGGCACTGATGGGTCCTCCTCTCTCCTACAGGTTTCAGGGGATCCTTTCCTCCTTAAAACCATGAACAGGTGACAACCCTGAAAATTATGCTGAATCACAGATATGGCATAGAAACATTTGCACTGAGAGGGAGATTGGATAAGTCTCCCAGACATTCTGGATGATTCTTTACTACTTATAAATGATAGGGAACTTCTAGTACTTGGGAGGCTAGGACAGGAGGATTGCAGACTCACAGCCAGCCTCAGAACCTTAGTGAGACCCTCTGCAACTTAGTGAGACCTTGTTTCAAAATAAAAAATAAAATTGGGCTGGGAGTGTAGCTCAGAGGTAGAGCCCCCTAGGTTCAATCCCCAGTACTGCAAAAAAAATGATAAGAATTTTTACAGTTCCTATTTGGATGTGAAGAACTGAGGTTCAAAACAAATTTAGTCATCCCTAAAATGGCACTCAGAAACATTTTTTAACCTTATTGCAGTGCATTCAGTCAATGGACATTTATGGACACCTAGTAAATCAAGGGACTTCAAATATTTAAAAATAGTGAACCAAGCCATGACCCCAACCCTGAACAACCTGTTAGAAATGAACAAAATACTAAAAGTAAAAGATTATTTATTAAGTGTTATCTGTGCTCCAGACTGCACATGTGATTTATTTATTAAATTTAATTATCCCAACAATTTCACTGAAAACAGAACATTTTACTTCATGTTCGTGTGATCTAATGGCTATGCTCATTGCCTACCATTTTTCAAGATACAGTGCTGAGTCAAATCATACATCCACCATGAAGTCTTCTCTAAACATATTCCCATTCATCATTCACTCATTCATTCAACAAATATCACCATTTTCTGTGTACTGGCTTTGTGCTAGGTCTTATGATACAGTTATGAGAAAACCAGACATGAATATATTCTCAGGGAGCTTAAAGTCTAATAGAGGAAGTTGGTATTCATTGAATGACTGAATGATTGAATGCATGGAGAAATGTATGTATCCATGGCAAGGGGTAGCAAGGAAAATACATGATGATGCTTTGAGACCATAGAGAGAATGGCTTTGAACAGGAAATTAGAAACTGTTTCTCCAAGGAAGTGACCTATAATGAAAGAAAGCCATTCCAGGAAGAGGGGACAGCATGGGCAAAATTGCTCTGGTGGGAAGGAGCTTGGAGATTTTGATGGACCGAAAGAGGACCACTGTGGAAAGAGGAAACAAGTATAGAGGAAGATGAGGATGGAAAGACAGGAAGAGCCAGGATATGCCAAGTCTTGTGGTTCATGGAAGTAGTTTTGTCTCAACCTGAACAACAAAGAGAATCCTCTGGAAGGTTTCAGAAAAGGAGTGATAGTAACATGAGTTTTCAATTTTAAATCAGTTTTTTTCTTGTCTTTATTTATTTATTTTTAAATATATTCATTTATTGGTGCATAAATTATGGAATGCTTCATGAATTTATGTGTCATCCTTGCACAGGGGCCATGCTAATCTTCTCTGTATCATTCCAATTTTAGTATATGTACTGCCGAAGCGAGCACTTTTTCTTGTCTTCATAGTTTAAACTGTTAGCATGAATTTCTCAATTTTATTCTGTCTTATGCTGTTTATTGTGATACCAAAGGACCTCTTCTTCCAAATTAGATGGGGGACTCCTTGAAGGGTGGGGCCACTTCTTAAACCAAATTTCATTGGACTTGACACTCTCAAGGAAGATGTATATTTATTGTTCCATTTCATTAAAAAAAGAAAAAATGCTACCAACTGGACCTACCATTGATTGTAAATAGTATTTCTATTCTGATGTTTCAAAAATGTGCAATAATGTGTTTCTTAATGTTATCATGATTCCTTTGATTCTCTTATAGTGTCTACTACAGTGCTGAATCTGTTATAAATGGGGTTAGAAGAGTGCTAGACTTCAAATGAGGTAATTTAGTTTATATCAGTTTAGTTTCTACAATGTTCCTGGGAAGAAGAATAGCTTAACCTTTTGGGTTCTAGTCCCACCCCTCTGTAAAGTGACCATATGATCTCCGATGTTCCTCTCAGCTCTGCATCTTCTCTCTATAATACCTCTTATCAACGACTCAAGGAAAATATCATAAAGGCCTCCCTTTGCTGGAGAGAGGTCCTGGCAGGGAAAGGTAAAACTTCCTTCTTCTCTTCCAGGTAGAAGACAGTGTGCCTGGAAGCCATGCAGCCCTAAATTAGAGACACATACAAAGAGAGAGAGAGAGAGAGAGAGAGAGAGATGACGGCTCATGAAAATCTATTACTTAAGGAAAGTTTGTATAGGCTTGAGCTTAAGTAGATGAGAAGAAGCTTGGGCTGTGTTGTTGGTGAAGTCCTAACCTCCAATACCTGTGAGTTTGACCTTATTTAGAAATGATCTTTAGTTGGGTATGGTGGTGCATGCCTGTAGTCCCAGATAACTGGGAGGCTGAGGCAAGAGGATCACTTGAGCCCAAGGGTTCAAGGCCAGCTTGGGAAACATGGTAAAACTCTGTCTCCAAAAGAAAAACAAAAAGAGGGTCTTTGCAGATTATCAAATTTAGATAAAAATATCAGGATGGACCTTATTCCAATATGACTAGTGCTATCATTAAAAGGGGAAATTTGGACAGAGAGACAGGCATATGCAGAGGTAATAGATATAAAGACACAGAGAGAATGCTTTTTTTCAAGCCAAGGAAGGCCTGAGACTATCAGAAGCTAGGAGAGAGGTGTGGAAGAGATTCTCTGAAGGAACCAACCCTGCCAACACCATGTACTGGTTTGGATTTAGAATGTCCACCTAACCCTCATGGAAGCAAGGTGGCAATGTTGGAGGCAGGACTTGGTTGCTAGGGAGAAATCACTAGGGGAGTGCCCTTGGGGGTTATATAAGGTCCTTTCTCCCCTTGCTCGCTCTCTCTCTTGCTTCCAGCCTCTGTGATGTGAGAGCAGAGCCTTATTCTCCCCTCTCTCTGCTTCTCACCGCCATGCTTTGAGCTCTGTCGACCCAGGCTGACATGGACTGAAACTCTGAAATCTCCAGAACCTGTGAGCAAATAAATATTCCTTCCTCCAAGGTGTGTGGTCAGTTGTTTTGGATCACAGCAGTGAGAATGCTGATGGAGGCACACCTTGATCTTGGACTTCTAGCTCTAGAAATGTGAGACAATAAATTTCTGCTGTTTAGGTCACCCAATTTGTGGTATTTGGTTTTGGCAGCCCCAGAAAACCAATATACACAGTTCTTTCAGGGATTTAGAGTCTTGTATTTCCACTCCTCCTCTGCTTCTGCACCAATAACAGATTACCACAGACAAGAGGTGCGAAAGACATGATATGGCTAATAGGGTAAAACTGGTCTTCAATGCTCTCCCACATCTGCATTCTGCACCTAATTGTTATTTCTTGTGCCTCTGGCCTTGAACATACAGCATTCCATTCCACCTTTCCATGTCTCAGAATACCCGCAGGTGCCTTCCTCAGCCCTGTGAGTATTAATAACTGGATATTAATTTTACTCTGCATCCTTTCTCGCATTCTACTTTATCCCTGTATGTTTTAAAAATGAACATTTGCAACAGGAAGGGCATAGAGAATTTTTGTGTAGCAGAAGGGAGAAATAGTGCAGGTGTCCAATATAAAACTACCCATTGGATGAAACACCTATCAGTGAGCAAGACACATTCGTTTCTAGAGCTGTCCTGGTGAGCTGGGAGGACACATGGAAGTTGGCTTGATGGTTCAGCCCATGTTGTATCTAAAATCTGCCCCTCTCCTGCATCAGCATTTCATTTCCATCTAAATTACTAGTAGACAGTCTATGTGTAGGCTGAAGCCTTCTGGGGAAGCCATACTCAGTCACATCTATTCAGAAGACCCCTTCCATTAATGCTTCATAAACTGTAGCTCTCCAAGGCCAAGGCTCTCCAGATGGCCTCTCCTCCCCAGATCTGCAGGGATGGGGGATTGTTATAGAAGGGAGTTAAGATCCCCACCAGCTATAAGATATAGCTATCCTACGATCTCATTCTTGTTATGCAACCTCTGCTCATGGCCCCCACTTTCTATATAGCCACTTTCTCTTCTACTTTACAAAGCTTTCTAATTTCATACTTGCCTTTGAGGAGCACCTGGAAATAAGAGCAAGAATTAAATTCAAATTTCATGTAATCTCCAGTGTTGAAGAACAGTATATAGTCATGCATTGCTAAGTGACAGGAATATATTCTGAGAAATGTATCCTTAGGCAATTTCATCATTGTGTGAAAATCATAGAGTGTACTTGAACAAACCAAGATAGCTACCAAGTCACGAGATGAAATAATACCATGGGACCATCATGGTATGTGCGACCTATCATTGAGTGAACTGTTATGTGGCACATGTCTGCACTGATGAATATGATTATAACCTTCATTTAGTGAGAGCTCAGTGTGTGTCTGAATGATGTTGTCTTACAAGCACTTTTTCTTCATCCTGTACTACAATCCAAGGAAGTAGGTATGAATGAATACTAACCCAATTGTATAATCAAGACTGAGACCCACATAGATTAAGAAACACTGAAGACTGAGACTCACATAGATTATGAAACTTTCCTAAGGCCAAACAGGAAGAAGTGAAACTGGGAATCAAACCCTGATAGATGGGAGGAGCCCAGGATCTTAATCACTTTGCTATACTGACTTGCCATGTCTGGATATTAGAATGGGTTTGTTAGTGTTTTAGGGCAATCTCCTTCTGTCAGGAATTTGAATCTGTCCTGAAAACTAAAGAGGAATTATGGAAATACAGTTTAACAATGGATGTCACTCTAGAGCTTTTCTTGTCTTTGTCCTCACTTTTACAAATAAAATATCTGAGGACTTTGCTCCGGTGGATACACATCTATAAATAAAGCATTGCCCTAAGTCCAGATCTCAGGCTTCTATGCCATGGTGTGTAGGAAGCACAGAGACGTGCTCTATTCCTTTTACCAGAAGTTTTCAGATCCGAGCAATCAACAGAGTCACAGTGGAGGGCTGTTAAAACACAGATGGCTAGGCCCTGTTCAAGGGTTTCTGAAGGATCCAAGGTCTGGATTGAGGCCTGAGAATTTTCATTTTTAAGTTCTCACATTATGCTTCTGAGGGCCAACTTCAGAAAACCACTATCATTACACCCAACTGTCATGACGGGGGGCTTCTGACACTGCTCATTGAGTAAGAATTAGCTGTGCCTTAATACAATGGCTCTTATCCTTGGCTACACGTCGGAAACACCTAAGGAGATTTAAAAATCCACCACTGAGCTGATTTAATTGGTCTGAGGGGCAGGCTGAGCCTGGTGCATGTCACAGGCTCCCAACGTGGTCCCAATGTACCATCAGGGTTGAAAACCACTTTCTTAACATTGCCACTCTTGCTATGCATAGGTTATATAAACTCTTGGTCTTCAGTTTTCTCCTCTACGTAATAAGTTAATTATGTTGCTTATTATGGTTTTGGTAAGCATTGAGTTAATAAATTTAAAACATTTAGAAGTGTGTCCAGTATCTTGTAAAACGTTGCCTAGTGTCAGCTGTTGTTGTCAGTAATATTGTAATTAGTGTCTTCTTTCCTTCTTCCATTTTTTTCTGCATGTTCTAATTATCATATACTCTTTTATGTAAATGCAAGATTTCAGGTATTTTCTACAAATGGGCTATATTAAAGCTCCCCAAATTAAGTAGGGCCATCTGGCCCCTTTCAGCCCCATTCATCCACATATTCTTCTCTTCCAACCCAGTAGAGTCTGCTCTATTTAGTGGAAAGAGCACTGTGCTGGGAGTTAGGAGATGTGGATTCTTCATTAGGCTCTAATTTCCAAAGTGCCCTTGTTAAAAATCAACTGACTGTAAATGTGAGAGTTTTATTTTGGGAGTCCCAATGCTATTCCTTTAAGTTATATATCTATCCTTAAGACAGTGCCATACTTTCTTGATTGAGGTAGCCTTATAGTAAGTTTTAAAATCAAAAAGTGTGAGTCCTCCAACATTATTCTTTCTCAAGATTGTTTTAGCTATTCTAGTTTCCTTATACTTTCATATACATTTTAGAATCCACTTTCAATTTCTGAGAAGGTTCACACTGGGATTTTAACAGTGATTACATTGAATCTGCGGATCATTTTGGGCAATCGGTAAATGCATTTCCCTAACTATTTCATATCTTTCATGGAGGGCTATCAGAGTCTCAAAGATATAGTGAAGTCTGAAGCTTCTCTTCCTCATCTTTCTCCTAATCTTGCCTCTGTTCCTCTTGATTGTTTAGCTTTCTCATAGCTAAATATGTTTGCCCCATGCTACCTAGCTTTATGTCTCTGATTCAAAACACTCTGAGAGATATTGTGCAAGGATGTTTCAATTTCAGCTTCCCTGGATATTATCTGCTTGGTTTAGTTTGGTCCAGTTATCCATGACCATCAGGGCAGCAAGGCAGGGTCATACAGTGCAAACATGCCCACCTCTGGGTCAGGCGAGGGAGAGTACTTACAGAAATATCTGGGTGGTTAGATAGACACAACAAAATGTTGGTGATGGTATCCTCTCCTCCATGTCCACCCATGGCTGTAAAATGCCATTTCATCCCTTGATGAATTACCTGCCCCCACCTCTCAAATGAGCTTTAGACTCTTACATAAAACTGCCAACTGGAAGTATCCACTTAGAAGTCCTAGATCTCATCATGGCAAAGGCTGAACTCATCATCTGACCCTCGAAACGCGATCCTCCCCCTTTATGCCCTTCTGCAACCTAATCAATATCAAAAACATCCAAAAAATGTGCAAATTGCCCTGAACTCCTCCTTCACTGAAACCCCTTCCTTCCCATCTCACCGCTTTTGCCACTAAGGTCACTGATTCAATCTCTTTTAATCTTGCTTGCCTTTGTCCCCTCTGCTCCATCTCCACTCACTCACATGCCCCTGATCCATTTCCAAAACGACCACTGTGTTAGTCAGCATCCGCCCCTTCTAAACTCCATTACAGCCACAGCCTCCCAGCTGGGCTCTCTGGTTCCAGAATGCTCCTTTTCCTGTCTATTTTCCACACCTCTCATAAAAACCCTCTTTCTAAAACACAGAATCATTGTACTTTGCCAATTATAACCTTTCAGTGGGACACTGTGGCTCTCAGGATAAGGGTTCAGATGCCCTATCTTAGCAACCGAGGCTCTTCACCATCTGGCTGCTGGCCACCTTTCCTGCTTTGCCACCATCCCTCTCAGTCTGCGAGCTATCTGGTCATCCAGAAACATTGGCAGTTTCCCAAATGTGACAAGTTATTTCATGCTTCTCTGCCTCCTTTCCCTCTGCTGTTTCCAATATTGGGCATGCGTTACTCCCCCTCACCAGTTTTTTTTTCTTCCAAGCAACATCTACTGCCTCTTTAAAACACAGTTCAAACACCACCTCCCGTGAGCTATTTCCTGGGGAGCATGTTTAGCTTCACTTTGTAGCTCCAGCCCTTGGTCCAGCACCTGGTGTAGAATAAGTGCCCAATACATGCTTACAATACACATAAATCGAGCCGGGTGCAATGTTGCACACCTGTAATCCCAGTATTTGGGGGGAGGCTGAGACAGGAGGATCACAGGTTCAAGGCCACCCTCAGCAACTTAGCAAGATCCTCAGCAACTTAGCTAGACACTGTTTCAAAAATAAAAAGGGCTGGGGTGTAGCTCAGAGGAAGAATGCACACACATACACACACATACACACACACACACACACACTGAAAAGCAATAGTTAAGTCTTTGGGCAAAAGTGTCTGGGATTATTTCCACTATTGTTTTATAGGCATTCTGGGCAATAACAGCCGCCCTACTGCCCAGCCATGTTAGGGTTCCCACCGACTTCTCTGATGGTTTCTCAGCTCAGTGCCTCAGTGCACTGCCCAGAGCCTTGCAGGAGTGAGCCAGATGGCCCCAAGGGTCAGTGTGGCTTCTGGGCACCAGTGTAGACACAGGGAGACTAGGCAGGCATGGGAGAGAGAAGACAGACTCCTGAGATACCCAAGCAGCATGAAGAGTTGCTTGATTTCCTTGCTTGATTTCGGGAAAGTCCACAGTCAAAGACTAATCTCTTGGAGTTTAGAGTTACAATGCTTACCCTGTGGACTTTGCTGATACCTATAGCCCACACTGACCACTTTCTTGATCATCTTGAACAATTCTCTGCGTCTGTCATTCATTTTAATACACTTTATGTAACTTTCTACTAATTATCTAGTTTCTCTCAGTTGCAAGTAAGCATTTTGGAGGCCAAAAAGCAAGCTGTATTTCTTGGTGAGAGAAGTGCCAAAAAATCCAGGGAAGGATGAATGTTCTGATTTTTCTGAAGAAAGAAGAGATGATTCTGGAATTTACAAACTTATTGTGCATAAAGTTAAAAACTGGCTAACAAATGATTGCAGGGTGAATTTTGAGAGTACTAAAAAACAGATGAATGTGTAACTGCTAGGAGGCCCTGGGCTCACCAAGGACGAATCACACCTAATGAACCTAATCTCTTTTTCTTTTCTAGAGGAGATTTTAGGTGGTAAATTAAACCATAATAATAATTCATATCAATCAGAGGTTTTACAATACAAAGCACTCTTTACATACATTATCTCAGCAAGGTACCAGGGCACTGTGGAAAGGTGATAGATTTTCAAGAAAGACAAATATGACTTCAATGCTTGGTGCTTCTGTACTTCGTAGAGCCTCTTGTGTTCATTTGTATAACATTGTTAATCACATACACAAATGAAAGATAACCTGTGTTTCAGTCTAGTTACAGAAATACAACAATCTCTGTATTTTATAGAGAATCTATTATAATTATTACCATTCTTAGCGTTCTCATTAAATGGTGAGCAATATATCAGTATTATGTTTTTTGCATTTGAGCAAATCAAGGGCAAACTTAATTTTCCACAAAGCACACAACACAGGCGTTAAAGAACACTGATCCGAATTCCTGTTCTCTGCTATATTCTTTTCTTGTGCCATGAGAGAATGAGTTAAATTTCTTGTTTCTTGGTTTTGCAAGCAGAGTATGTGGCATGGTAAAGAACCATAAACTGGGTGGTATTACAATGTGGAAGATTTACAGCCATGTGACCAGATCTCCATAATGTTGACCAAAATCCATCTGGGTCAGGGCAGAATAGGCTGCCTTTTACCCCATAGAGCTCGGGCTTGGCCTATTAGCTTCAATAATGCACATAATTTAAATTAATAGCTAATCCTTGTGAGCAGAGATTAGTGACAGATAATATGCAGGACATAAAAATTTGGGTTTATTTCTAAAGGAACTAGATAAGAAAAATGGGTCCAAAATTATGAGAATGATTTTTATCTGAGATAAGGGAAAAATACAATGTAAAGCATGGTGACTGTAGATAACAATGTACTATCTACTTGACATTCTCTGAGTGGGTACATCTTAAGTGTTTTCCTTAGGTTGACTGTGCTGATCAATGCATAATGTGTGAGTATATCAAAACATCATGTTGCGTATTCTGAATATATACAATTCTTATTTGTCAATTATACTTCAATAAAGCTGAAAAAAAGAAAACGTCATATACATATGATTAAAAATTATTAAATTACATGAGTATAGAATTGGAGAAGCATGACTTACCAGCAAGTAAATGTGGAAATAACCTCAGATTTGGAGGTGATCACAAGTTCAGTCTGAATCAGCAGTAGGGCAGCTCTACCTCTGAATCTCTGGCTGCTTTCAAAGGAGCTCCCTGTCACATGTGATGAACTGAGGGTCTCAGATCACTCTGGGCTGATAAATTTTCACATGGAGTTGTAAATTTATATCTGACCGCCATGTTTTGAAAAGAACATTCCCAAGATGGTAACAGGTCTTCAAAACCATATGTGAGAAACCCCTTGGATATACTGGGTAGGTCTATACTGGAGGAAAGAAAATCTGTGGGAGACATTACTGTAGGATATACCTAGAAGAAAAAGTTGGCCTTATCTGTGTAGATATAACAGTCTCAGCTCAGACACAGGGCCCAGCTCTGGGCTGTCTTATATACTTTAATGTGTCTATATACTTTATAACTCTATTTGGGAGGGGGGTACTGGAGATTGAACCCAGGAACATTCTACCACTGAGCTACACCCCCAGCCCTTTTTATGTTTTGTTTTAAAACAGGGTCTTGCTAGGTTGCTGAGGTTGGTCTTGAACCTCTGATCATCCTATCTCAGCCTCCCAAGTACTGGGATTACAGGCCTGTACCACCATGCCAGCTTACTTTAATTCTTACAACACTTCTTTAAGTGGCAACTACTACCCACTCAATAATGATGTAGGCATTATTTCATTTACAAAATAGCCCAAAGCTACCAAATTTGCTAAAGGCCAAGGAGACTACATGGTGGAACTGGCTTAATAAGGACTAAATTTGTGCTGGTATATGGACAATACATTTCAAAAGCATACTATCTTTTGATACAGCAATGCTTTGTAATGGACTCAATTATTCCTTTTGTAAGGCTGAGGAAACAGAGAAAGCAACTTGCTCCAGGATCACATGTGGAGTAAGTGACTGAGGTAGGATTAAAACCAAGTTGTGTGTGTCTTAACTGCCATGCTATGCAGCCTTTTTCAGAGAAGCAGAAATGATTTTCTCCCAACAAAAGTTCTTTGAAAATGCCTCAAGAGGCAGCCAACTCTTCCTCACTGTAGTGGTCCAGGCAGAGGCTGGGTCCCTTCGTGAGGGTAGAAGGCAGGCTGAGATGCTGGGAAACCTCAAGCCTTTGCGATTCTGTCAGTCAGGTATTCAGAAGTCATTGTGCACAGGTGTGCTAGGTAGGCACTGAGCGGATTCTCAGCAAGCAGTTGCTGACTCAAATGGAATGGAAGTCCACTTTCTAGAAGGGGGGCAGCTCGATGCCTTGCTGTGGGAGTTTTGGCTTTGCGAGTGAGTGTCTGGCTATTTGTGTCAAAGCTGAATTAGAGGGAGGCGGGCTACCCAGCACAGCTAGCAATTAGAGTCGAAACCACAGACTCACGCACTGGACCATCTGCTGGCGTGGGAAGGAGGCACTTTTGAGGGGCAGTGAAATAAAGTAAGGGTGGCCATGGGCAGCCTCAGTCTTGATTTGGATTACAATGTTTATTCTGCTCAGCCTCCCAGGCCTCGCCCTTCCTGTCCCAAAGGCTGTCCACTGAAGTGAAAGGCAAGGTTACTAACTGGATAGACTCTCAGATCAGACAAAAAGTATGCTTGGGCTGCGATTCACACTGGAGGTTTAGGATCCCCTCCTGAGGTATTATATAGGGATCCCCTCCCTTTGCCTAGTCCTATCATCCAAAGGTCATGATCCATGAAAAAAAATCTGAATCAAATGCATGCTGCCTGAGCTGGTGCCTGAGCACAAAATCAACTGATGTAATGAAAATGGTGATGTGTAGAGAATAGCACACACCGCAGTTCTTTAGGAGGAGTGGGGGGTAGGGTGGGGTTCCAGGAAGCAAATGATCTCAAAGGAACAGGCACAGATTGTCCATTTGTTTCTGGAGTAAGCATAAAAATAAAGTCCTCCTGGTCAATGCTCACCCCAGTGGTTTATCAAAAACATCCAAATAATTGCTTCCTTCGATTAAAGCAAGTTTCAAACATGTTGGCCTCAAATCCCCTTTAAGCTTTAAAAAAAATGGAGAACACCAAAGAGCCTTTGTGTGTGTGAATTACACCTCTCAATATTTGCCATTTTTGAAATTAAAACAGAAAATTTAAAAATAATAATTTAATTCATTTTAAAATAATCTACCATGATTTATAAACATATTTTTCGGAAAATAAGTATATTCTATGAACCAAAATATTTGGTGAGAAGACTGGCATTGTTTTACATTTTTGAAAAATTGCTTTAATGTCTGGTTTAATAGAAAACAGCTGGATCCTCGCATCTGCTTCTGCTTTCAATCTGTTGCAATATGTTGTTTGGGTTGAAGGTTAGGAGGAAAGTCCAGTCTCACACGGAATGTAATTGGGAGAGGGAGGAGTATGTCAATGGCCTTTTTAGATAACTTTAGAGGCTCTTTATACATACATATACATACACATATACATACACACACACACACACACACACACACACACACACACTCACACACACCAGTGCAGGTTAGTTGTGTTATGGAATCTGAACACATATCTGTGAATTTTTCATACCCTCTTTCTTTAAAATCCATTGATGAATCTTGAACTTTGAATGGCTCTTTTTACCCATGCACGATTTTCTAACATCATACTTGATCATTTGGAAAATATTGATTTTCCTGAGTTATGCAGATCTTCCAAATGTTGACACATTTCATTATACAATATAAAAAAATCACATCCATTAATATCACCACTGATCCTATCAAGAAAAATCTTGAAGTATTGGGAACCTGCCAAGCTCGCGGTGGCAGATACAAATTTTTCGAAATTCTAATTTTTGTTCCAACGCTCAAATTTTATCATTGACATCAAGTCCTGTCAGTTGTTTTCCTTGAAGTGACAGGCTCACTTTGTTCATTTTTTTGAGAAAATGTCTGCCAAGTCTGAATAACCAGTGTGTCTGTCAGTCATTTTTTCAAGGGAAAAAAATGGTGTTCTATGACAAAAGTGGCTAGTTCAACTCACAGCTCAAACAATCACACAAATGCTTTTCCTGGAGAATTCAATAGGTTACAGAAATGTTTTATGTGTGCGTCCCATTTTCTCACAGAAAATAGTTTATAAGTCTGTGCCCTTGGGGCCAAGATTTAATAAAATTAACAATACTTACTGCTTCATCATAAATATTCTTAAGACAACTGCCCCTCCATGAGAGTGGTGTTGAAACATGCATGACAGTTGAATACTATTGTCTTGATTTATTCCAAAGCACTGGCAATTAGATCCACCATTGGTTTTACACCATCAGTGCAAATGTTAACTGAGTGGAAAAGGCAAATAACATCTTAGTATTATTTATGAAAATAGTTTTGACTTTGCAGACCTCCTGAAAGGTTCTGAGGGCCCCAGAGGTCCTTGGACTGCACTTGAAGAGACCATTGAGCTGAAGTGCTGAAGGACCTTATTAAAATGCAAATGTCACCCAGGAGGGATGGGTAAAAAAAACAAACTCCTGGCAGTCACTGTCAGCTCTGTGTAGAGGCAAGAGGCTCAGCAAGTATGACCCTCACCTTTAGGACTCAGGTTATATGGGATAGAATACCAAATCCCACACTTAACTGGCTCTGTTAAGTCGTATAATTCTTTTTTTTTTTTTTTTTGCGCTACTGGGGATTAAATGCAGGGGTAAATGCAGGGGCGTTCTACCTCTGTGCTACACCCCCGGCCCTATTTTTTATACTTTATTTTGCAACCGGGTCTCATGAAGTTGTGGAGGGCCTCACTAAGTAGAGAGAGAGAGACAGAGAGAGAGAGAGAGAGAGAGAGAGGGAGAGAGCTGAGGCTGGCCCCGAACCCGGATCCTCTGGTCTCCATCTCCCAAAGTACTGGGATTACAAGCGTGCGCCACCATGCCCAGCTAGTAGTATAATTCTTGATGTCTTGTTTCTTTCTTTTCATCTGGAAGTGGAAGTCATAATCCTAAACATTTCAATTTTCTATAAGGATTTAATATAAGTAAGTACCTAATGTGTTGTATGTACTCAAAAATCATTAACTGGATTTATAATTTATACTCTTATAATCTAGGTAGAGGGGGATGATAGGTGACTAAATTTGTATGGGTTGGGGCATAGGAAACTGTCTGGAGGCTACAGATTAGGTATTTCTGGAGTATCAAAGATGACTAGCTGTCTAGAAAGTATATAGACAAAGAGATGGAAAGGTATTAAGGACAGTCTTCACTTTTTCATTCATTCATTTAAAAAACATCTGATGGTGGTCACCTATTGCATGTCAGTCTCCAATTTTGTACTAAGAAAGCCACAATGCAATGACAGTAACTGGTATGATGGACAGGATGTGAGATTCAAATTGGGTAACCCTGATTTTGGTTCCAGCTTTGTCTTGGCTATGTCACATGGGACATTCCCTTTAAATTCCCTAAATTTGGTTTCCTTGTTTGCAAAAATGGGAACTATAATAAATACTCCAGGGTGATATTTCAGAAAATAAATGTAAAATGTGGTGAATTATTTAATAGTAATAATAACAAGTTATTATTTAATTATTTTTATATTTATGTTGTTTTATAAAAATTATGTTGGTGCCTGTGGTTCTTGAAGTGACTCCCTTTCTAATGTTTCAAAAAGCAGCAGCCCAGGGAAGAAGGAGTCCCTTCTGACCCTTGAGCTCTTTGATTCTGAGAATAACACCTGCCTACTTTTGAAGAGTTTTAGGATACACTGTGTTAATATACTTAGTAATGTGGCACATAGTAGGTATTCAACAGAGACAGCTATTGTTTATGATTTTGCAGTGGAATAGACATACTTTCCATGGAAGCCGGGAGCAAATCACATAGTACACCAGGAAAATTAGTCCACAGGAGCCTAGAGCTAATGCCCCAGGCCTATTAAATGAGCCAAAAGATGGCAAGAAGCACACACAAAAAAACTTGCTCACTCTCTGCCATGGAGTGGAATATGCACACAATGGGAAATGCTACCAGACTCAAAGGCTAAGCGCTTTCCTGGCTTCCTCATGGGAGCTTGACAGACTGCCACTTAATCTATTTGGTTGTCAGCTTTATTTTATGACATTTAAAAACAAATATCTACACACTATTTGTTAAATTTCAGGAACTACTGTAATTCTCTTACATGTTTATTCCTTTAAATCCCTAACAACTCTGTGATATAAAGCGACCATTTTATACATAGAGAAACTGAGGCAAATTTACTTGTCCAAAGTCCATTCATAAGATGTGGATTCATGAGTCAGAAAATCAACCTTTGGCATTCAAATGGCTAACGATTCAGCTCAACCATTATAAAGGGAGAAATTTGGGCTATAATAGCTTTGATGTTGATAACAGTGATCAGTGATGAAGTAATGAGGAGGAGGAAGAGCAGGAGAGAGTCCATTGTCAAGGTAATCTGTACACTACAAGGCAGGGTCTACAGGCTGTAAACAACACGACTGCTATTCCCATTCTTTAAAATGAAAAGGAGTGCATGTCAACTCCCAGTTTCATGTGCTGAGGGACTGTCTGAAGACTACATGATGGGAAGCTCAGTGGAACAGGAAAGTGAGAGTGCTTATTAATATCCCCTTCTGCTCAATTCCTATCCTTAACGCCTCATCCTTCCACCTAAATCCCCACAGGACTTAAGGAGGCTTACAAAGTTGCTGCCACAGAAGCCCCTAGAGATGGATGGGGTCTTGACTTTAGGGAACCGGTCACCTCTTATTAGAAATTGCTGAAGGATTGTAGAGAAATGTGGATTGCATCTACATGGGGGCTGTTCAGCATGAAATGAATTCTTAGAATAAACCTGAACTATCATTTACATGACCCTGTGTGAGCAAATAGCCTCCAGAAAACCCTCTTTATTGTGGTTGCCTCTCAAAATGCCCTCTTATCCAAATGACCACTCAGACTGCAGTCCCCCAGCACTGAAGTGCTTGCTCACCTGGCCCGTGGGCTTAAGGAGAGAGAAAAGGCCCACAAGGATCATCTTGACCTGACTCAGGGCATCATTCCAATCTTGGCTGCAAGTGAGAATCACTTGGAGCACATGTTAAAAATATACCTGGAGCCCGATTCCACCACAGTCCCACTGAATCAGACTCCCTGGGGGTAGGGCCTGACCATCCTTCTTTCTAAATACTGTCCATGTGATTACTTTATGATGTCAGGGTCAATAGTCACTGATATAAAAGTTTAAAATTCTTCTGCACAACCAAGACTATTCTCACAGCTTTCTGGTCCCTAGGGAAGGCTTCCAGAAGAGGAAGTGTCATCTCATGGTAGCATGAAAAAAAGGCCAGACTTTGGAGTTCTTGGTTCAAAATCTCATTCAAATAGTTATTGGCACTGTATAACTTAAGGCAATATGTTTGAGAGGTGCTGAGCAGCATGGCAGACATAAATCAGGCATAAATCAGACATAAATCTGCAGTTGAGCCTAGGTTCTATCAGTCACTAGCTGTGTGATCTCACATTGTAGCTTTTCATGTGCAGAATAGTTGTATTAATGCTTCCTTGGTAGGAGGGTGTGGTTTAAGACTATAAAGTTTATTATTAAACCATGCAGCAAAGGCGGGGTGCATTTTTATTATAAGGACCTGAGAATCTCTTATATATTCTCCTTATCACAGCCTACTATCAAGCCAGGCTTGTGAGGGCTGAGATTTCTAAGAGGTTGGAGGTAGGCAGGGGCTACATCTAAGATCACTGGATTGCTGTGAACATTATGCTAATTTATGCAAATTATGGAATAGTCCAATTTATCCTTCAGGAAGACCATGGTGGTGGCTATGTGAAGAGAAGGTTGGAGATGGGTAAGAATGGGAGATTGGTGAGAAAGCTACTGTATTAGTGCTGGGGAAAGATGGCGGAGGTTTAGAACAAGGCAGTGGTGGGACTGAGGAATGTATAGGAAAACCCAAACTCAAATTCTCCTACTATGTTCTACAACACAGAATGCTTCTGTGATCCCAGAATTTGTGAGGATTTCTCCCCACCAACAAACAAGGAATCAATTCTGCAGGGGATACCAGGAGAGATTCTTTAAATAAATCCATTTGGGCACTATCTCCCTGCAGATGAGATCAGATCCCACTAGTAAGAGGGCTTAGTCCCAAAAAGATGAGCTTCACTTCTGATTCCAGTTGCAAGCTGCAGGTTGTTTTACCCACGAGCTATAAGTCGGGGTTCCACAACCTCCTCCTTGGGTTGTCTTAATTGGTAAGAGTGTCTCACAGAATTCAGGTATTACTTTGTTTTCCTGGTTTATTATAAAGGTATTTAGAAGGATTCGGATGAACACCAGATAAAAAAGATACACAGGGCAAGTGGGGGGAGGGGTGGAGCCTCCAAGCACTTTCTGGGTAAGCCATCCTCCAGGAACCACCATGAGTTTGGTTACCTTGGAAACTCTCAGAATCCTGCTCTTTTGGTGTTTTATGGAGGCTTCATTACATAGATAGGATTGATTAAATTATTTGCCATTAGTGATTAACTTAACCTTCAGACCGACTCTCTTTCCTGAAGGTTGGTGGGATCAGGCTAAAATTCCTAATCCTATCTAGTCCTTTCTAGTGACCAAATATCATCCTGAAGCTACCTGGGAGCTGCCACCAACCAGTCAACTCATTAGCATATGCAAGAATACTTGTTGCTTTGGAGAGTCCAAGGATCTTAGGAGTAGTACAACAGAAAATGGGGGTGGGGATAAGGAGATTGGGGTAAAAAACCAAATATGTACTTCACAATATCCCAGAGAATCATAATCCAATGAAATGATCTTTAAAAGTAGTATGGGGAGAGCTTGTGGATTTGTTGTAGATGGAGGGAAAAAAATCAGTATGTCTCCCGGGTTTCTGATTTAGATTTCTAGATAAATGGAATATGCATCCATTTATTAAGATCGGAGAAAGATTTTGGAGAGCAATCAAGGTTGGATTTTGGACATGTGAACTCAGAGATTCATGCAAATTGTTTAAGTTGAGAAAACATATAAACAGGCATATGAGTGTGAAATTCTGAAGAGAGGACCGGACAGGTGATCTATATTTAAAAATCATCTTTAGGAATGATTGTGCTATGAATCCATGAGAACGGCCAAGCTCACATATGTGAGAACATGAAGGAAAGTTAGAAGGAAATGCATAGACCCAGGATGCAAACCTGTACAACACTAAAAGAAGTCTACTGTGTTTTGTACTAGAATATAAATCCCCAAAGGGCAAGGACTATGTCTTACATACTCCCGGACTCTTAGTGCCAGACACTCAGTAGACATTTACCACATGTTAAATGAATGAATGAATGAATCCATTAAAGTATCAGTGAAGTGGGTGAAATCCCAAGAAGTGTCTCTGATTCAGATATTTCATGCTGTGAGTGTCCATGGGTGTGTTTGTGTTTTGGGTGACATAGGAGTAGAGTACTGGGAAGAAGACTCAGCCCTGGAGGAAATATGAGGACTCAGTCATGCAGAGAATTCTTCCTACTGTAGCTTGGCTACTCTCACTATCTTTTGCCTGTGGAAGCCATTTGGTGTTCAGGCCTTCGCACACAAAGGTATATAAGGCATTAAGAAGAACAAAAATGGTTTAGCTTAATGTCATGCTTTCAACTCGTTGGTTCTATTTAATGAGGTTCGTCTCCTGAGAGGCTTTAATTAAGATGCAAAATTATCCCTTTGGAAAAAACTGACATTTCTGCAGAGACTATGATGGAGGCCAGTTCGTCTCTGATAGCAGTGACCTCCTACATCTCCCTGATGACCTCTTTATGCCTCCTTTGAGCCATGACCTCTCTCCACTTTAAAATTCAGTGAACTCTCCTATTACTTCTTGTGCAGCTCTGGCTCCCATAAGTGAAAGACAAAGAAGCAATCCCCCTCCCAGGCTCCCTTTAAAAAAACATTGACCAGTCACCTGGTTTTGATTTGCCAGAGTGGTATGTTAGAGACCCAAAAGGAAGCTTTTGAGGAGCCCTGCAAACACTAAAAATTATACAGAGGAATATTCCAGCTGGCCTCTTTTCTCCCACCTGTGTGTGAGAATGGTGGGAGAACATTGCAGTGGTTAAGAGTACTGGTTCCAAGCCAGCCTGGATTGGCTCTTTGCCCTCCTCTTTCTTAGATGTGGCACCCTGAATACATTGCTTCTTCTCTTTATACCCCAGTTTCCTCATCTATAAAATGGGGAGAATAAAGTTACCTCTAGCTTCAGGCTTTAAGAAAAAGGAAATGAGATGACAAAATGAGTACTTAGGAAATACATGCCAGCGTATTTTAGGTTTATTTATCCTTCAAGTCATGAATACAACCTCAACTTAGCATTCTAGGTAATTCCCAAGCTGTCTACAGACATGATACCTGGGGGACCAAAATTGTGGTTTTCCCAAGTGGATATTATCACTCTGCGTCTCTCTGATTGCTTTCTTATGCTTTTAAAGGTCCAAGTCACATTTGACATCCATAAGCAATCAAGCATAGATTAAAAAGTATGCATTCAACATCGACAGAACTTTTCCAAGCTACATGTAGATTAAGAAAACATGTTCATCACTCAGAATGGGAGTCATGTGCTCAAGGTGTCTACATCCCATTCCTGGTGTGGAATATTTGTTGAATTAACAACCAATAAATATGCTGGTGCATATGTATGTAAATTATACCTCTAGTTGCCTGAAATGCCTTGAGGGAGAAGAAATACCAGACACCATGATATCCATGTCTGGCATTTATATTGCATGAAAGGCCCTATCTAAGCACCATTTTGGAACTCTATCAGGTACTTTTTTTTTTACATTACTAAAGCTATTTTCTTGGCCCTTGCTATTCCTTCTGGGAGATCTATGCCAAGAGAGATATCAAAAACAACAAAATGCCATGTTTAATGACATCCAGGGAGGAAAAAGTTGAAATCATGTCATAAGTATGTGGCATGGGCCTTATTAGAACAATAATTTTGTTGTTTAGAAAAACATGTTGATAAATAGCTTTGGCATGTGTTATGGTCTAGATCTGAAATGACCCCTGAAAAAGTTCATGGGTTAGCAATGCAACAATGCTCAGAGGTGAAAGAGGTCAATCATAAGGGCTTTAACCTCATCAGTGGATTGATCTACTTGATACATTAGTAATCTGAATGAATTTACTCAGTGGTAACTGTAGCCAGGTGTGGTGTGGCTGGAGTAGGTGGGTCACTGGGAGCGTGGCCTTGGGGAATATATCTGTCCCTGGTCCCTTCCTCCCTTTCTGCTTCTCAGCTGTCATGAGCTGAGTAGCTTCTTTCTATCATGCTCTGTCACCATGATGTTTCTGCCTTGGAGCCAGCCAACAATGAACTAAACCTCTGAAACTGAGCCCAAATAAACCTTTCCTC
>PVJS01006609.1:32500-59130 GCA_004027185.1 Glis glis
GCATTTTCTCTGTGTCTATTTATTTCACATTATACAGTTCCTAGAGATGTTTTAAATGAAGACAGAAAACCAAGGTTCAGAGATTTTAACTGATTCTTTCAGAGTAGTATGCTTATCATCTGAAGTCAGCCCTGGTCTACCCAACCCCAAAGCCTGTGCTCTCGAGTCCTACCTACAAGTTAGCCATCATCTAGTAGAGGATATTAATTATATACACTGCAAGAAAGAAAATGAGCAGTGATGTAAAAAAGTAGGAAAAAAAAGCCAAGAAGGAAATCACATTCAGCCTGACTATTGGATCAGGATTTACGGAAGTGATAAAACCTGTATTATGTCCAAAAGACCATATGGCTTTTGGGATTCTCAAAGCTTCCAGACCTAAATGGAATGGCCATCCTGACCTAGAAGGACAAATCGGGTGCCAGTGTTGCATTGGTAGCTTGGAGATTCAGCCCGGTCAGCCTCCCTGAGATGGAGGCCAGCCTCAGCTTTGAAACAAGACGCCTAAACTACAACCATCTTGGACCTGAGTGCCTAAGTTCTTCACAAACAGGAAATTGTGGCTGCCAGGAGTAAACTTTGAAGGATTTTCAGTCACAAAATTATTCTCATTAAACAACAGCTTAATGAGTTTAATGAACAAGCCCATGTGGATTAAATTTCTCCTACAGACCTACAGATGGACTCAAAAAACTAGAGGGAAAACATATGAGAACAACCATCTCTAGAGAACTGATCAAACCTCGTGGGGCTAGAGAGAGGAGACTGAGAACTTAATTCCATCTAAATACAAATATAGACATCCCCAGCCCAGCTCTCCTCCCCGTCCCAACTCTCAGCTGATCCCCCACCCAACCTCACGTTTCTCCACAGACAGCCAGGAGCTTCTGCATCTTCCATCTGGCATACAGAGAAATGACTCAGAGCAATAAATACCAAGAAGAAAGGAGTTCTTCCTTCATAAATAAAAGAGAAGGAGCAGGACTAGCATAAAGCGCCTAACTCTTCTTCCAATAAAGCAAATAAATAAAGCAATGCCAATTTAAAAGTGGTGTGTCTCCCTGCAAGCTGCCTGTCACATGCTAAAGTGTCTTCACTGCATCTGATAACATAACCAGCCAGAGAAATTCACTGATTCCTGTCATACTGGGCAGGAAGAGACATGGTGTAATGTGCAGAGACTTCCTCACATGCCCCAAACCCAGCACCATTGGCCCAGCTTCTGTGAAAGTAAACACTTTCCATACCCAGCACAACGAAGACGGAGTGGAGGTTTCCATCATGATTTTCTTCTAGCAATCAGACCTTTGGGCATTTCCATGTCTGTTTGTTTTGCAGCAGCCTTTGCAGTTCCTTCCAAATTGCAGAGAATTTAAGAAGGGCCAGTTCCACCAGGTTCTCTGGTAGGTGGTGTAGACAAGAGCTAGACCTGGTGCCTACTTTCAGTGAGCTCAGGACAGATGGTCACTTTAACAAGTGAAAGCCACTTAGAGGGACTAGAATTACAAATGGAAAAAGAGAAAAAGGTACTAGAGGGTAGATACATTCTATCTGGGAGATCAGGGCAATCCTGAAGAGATGGAAATTGAACTGGATGTTGAAGGATGATTTGGGGTCTAAAAATATGAAAGAGGAAGGAAGGGGCCACCACAGATGGAGGCACAGAATGCACAAAGACATGGGTAACAATAGTGATATTTGTCCTAATTTTAATACCAGTTCCAATGGGTAATGCTCATGCTAATACAAATAGTCCATTTTTGGAGGATTATTGTGAGTTAGGTGCTGTACACCAAGCTCAATACACTAGCTGCTTCATTTAAATCCCACAAAGACCTTACAACATAGAAACTTCTTTTATCTTCCCCATTCAGATAAGGACCGCTGGTTGGAGAAGTCATACTACTGTCACTTGATGGAACCTAAAGAATGAGATAGTGAAGCAGATATTTGGACACTAGGTTTTCCCATCCCTGGGGGTGTGGGCATCCACAACAAGATTCAATAGGGAAGATGATCCAATGTGTAGAGCCTTTCTGCTTCTCAGAAGTCACTAGAGAGATTAGGAGAAAGAGGTTTACATAACTCTTTAAATGGATAACTGTAGTTATGAAGAAAGTCTTCCTTGTAGGAAAGAACCAAAGACTATTGTATAAAATCTTGCTGGGTATGGATAGACTGAACCTAGAGATAGGTTCATACTGTCTTAGAAAAGGAGACCTCAAGGGGTCAGATCGACAGTGACCAAAATGCTACTTTATAAATCAGACAGGAACATTCTTGGACTTATTAGCTTCTGAAAATAGAAATAACTCTAAATATAATTTAAGTACAACAAATCAATATATTAAGGATATAGAGCTAACAGCAAGAACATCCATTCCCATCTGGGTCCCAAATAGCCTGGTCCCTACCAGCCTGTCCTACAGCCATGGAGAAATGAGAAACTGGGGAAGGCAGGCTTCAGAGAATTTCAAAATATAAAGTTGTGTCTTCAATTTAGGATATTTATAAACACCATTTGTTAACAATTAATAACCATAACAACAGTAATAATGCTAGCAGTTGCTTATTGGGAGCTGAAAACATACTGAGCTCAGCTTTTAATCTCATTGCTCATTGACCCTCTCAGCAATCTCATTGGATTTCTGTACTAGGTCACACTGCCAATGTAAATAGACAGGCGGGAGTTCAAGCCCCCGAGTCCAAGGCCCTGTCTCTCTTAACCTGGTGTTAAGGGAAAGTACGAGAACAGAAAGTGGGACCTGGAGATAATCTATTACATTGGCCTGCATGGATTCCAGGAAGCAGAATTAGGACCCAACAGAGTCCTTCAACAGATGCTAACCACATCTGTCATTGTGGGTGTCAGAACAGAGAGCATTTATTCAATACACAGTCCATGGTACGTGTGTGTGTGTGGGGTGAATGGAATTCCTCAGAGCATTTCCACCCCATCTCCAGAGCATCTTGGAACACTGGGAGACACTCCAGAGTGCTCTGCCAAGACCAGGATTTTCCAAGGGTGTGGAACTGAGCTAATCAGATGGAGCCCTTGCTTGACTCTGCAGCAGGCCGATGCTCATACGTTTGTCATTAGTCAGGAGACAGTCAGAATCATTCATGGACCTCTGTTCTTTTAGAACGAGGCTGGCAAAATGTGAAGATCCAATTTTGGATTGCTAACAAAGAGACATTGAATTACACCCTGGGGGGTGTTTTGAAGGAAGAGGAGCACTGGTCCTCCTGCCCAGTCTCAGGCCTGTCTCCAGGGGAAGGGGAGTGAGGACAAGGCCAGTGGGTCTCAGAGGATGCTCAGACTCCCCTTGGCCTTGTGGAAAGATGAATGAGAGACTATTCCCCATAGGACCACTCCTGCTGTCCCTAGACAGAGCTGCAGAAATGGGTTATGATTTCTAAATCCCCTGAAGGCATCTCCTGGAACCCTGTGGTCTGGGTTGGGGATCCCCCTTTGCACACCCAGAGATACTGGTGCTTACCTCTGTGTTGTATTGATCAGCATCTCAGGCCATTAGTCAAACTGCCCATGTTTGAATCCCAGCTCTGCCATTTACTGAATGATACCTTGGACAAGTTGTTCAATCACACAGTGCCTTGTGTTCCTCGTCTGTAAAATGGGCACACTAAAAGTATGCTCTTTTGTAGGGTCATTAGGAGTTGTAAATCATATAGTACATGGAAAGTGCTTCTACCAGTACCTGGCACATTCAGTACTCAATGAATATAAGCTACGGTTATTTTTTTATTGCTTGTTACCATCTCTTGATGTTCAGGTAACTCTCTTTTCCATTAGTTTGTGACCAACATCAGGACAATGATCAGCACCTAGCATAACATTCAGCATATGATAGACATTCAATAAAGTCTGTTGACTTAAAAAGGCCTTCATGCACATCTATATGTATACATGTATGTATGCATTTATTTATTCATTTCCTCACTCAGTGAAAGATAATGATACTGAAATTATTCAAGAGATGCCCAAGTTATGGGATCTCAATGGCATGGCCCCCAAATTGTAATATGGTAGCAACCCAGGACACAATACACTCCCTTCCCTTTTCCCTCTGTATGGAGACTAGAATGGGGAGGAAGCTTTTCATTTGGAAAATTGAGAAAAGTCATACATTGCCAACTGATAACCCAAATAAAGGTTGTGATTCTAGAAGATTATTTCTATATAGAAGAAATATTTTTAGAACTTTATTTTTCCTAGCAATTTCTCCCTTTTCCAATTATTTGGAAGATACCTTTCTGTCTTCTCAACTCCCCTTCCACCACTTGCCAAGGATAAAGGACTTTGACTCATGAGATGGAAAGCCAGAGCAGAGCTTGCAGGTTCAGGCCCTACAGGTCAGCTTTCTGGGGCCTGCCTACAAAGCATATGTGTTCTCTCTCTGCCCCTCTGTAGAACCTGTGGATGGTAAACTCACTTGAGCAGGACTTCTTGCAAACATGTGGGCACATTGTCTAATTATAGGACAAAGAGGGAAACTCAATCTCAATAGGCAATAAGGTTGAAACCTTCATGGGTCACCACCCTCTGCATCTATATCCCAGCTGGTTCTAAACTCAATGGGGAAACTTTAGACAGGCTTTTCCAAAATGCTAACATTCCCACTTGAGGAGGTGGGACATCTACCATTCAGTAATCCGAAGATGATAGTCAGGGAAGGCAAGGAATGCTGGAGCTTCTTAATGTAAAAGCACAATTTTAAGATAGGTTCCCTTTGAAAAGTAACTAGCAATATAATGCACAAAAATTGGCCTTCTTCTTTTTTTTTTTTTTGCGGTACCAGGGATTGAACGCAGGGGCGTTCTACCTCTGTGCTACACCCCCGTCCCTATTTTATATACTTTATTTTGAAATCGGGTCTCATGAAGTTGCGGAGGGCCTCACTAAGTAGAGAGAGAGAGAGAGAGAGAGAGAGAGAGAGAGAGAGAGAGGGACAGGGAGAGAGAGAGAGAGGGACAGGGAGAGACAGGGAGAGAGGGCTAAGGCTGGCCGCAAACCCGAATCCTCCGGTCTCTGCCTCCCAAAGTACTGGGATTACAAGCGTGAGTCACCACGCCCAGCTCATTGGCCTTCTTCTAACATTGACTTTTCCTTAACAGGACCTGGGAACATGATCAAGATAGCACAATTCGAAGAGGGTTTATTTACAAAGACACTATAGTCACATGCCACTTAAAGGTGGAACATAGAAAAATATGTTATTAGCCGATTTCTTCATTGTGCAAACACCATGAAGGATGCTTATACCAACCTAGATGATACAGACAAGTCACTCCATGTGGCCTCTTGATGCCACCAAGAGACATTGCAAATATGAGATGCCCCTTTAATGGGATGAGCTGCTGCAGGTGTAACACCGCATACTGCTTTACTGTAAGCCTTTTATTATAACTAGAAGGACTACACTCCAAAATAATGATAAAAGTGTAGTAAATATGTAAACTGGTAACATAGTAATTTCTCATCATTACCATGTCTTATGTTCTGTACATAATTGTTCATGCTATAGTTTTACATGACTTACAGCATAGTACATTTTTTTTACACCAGTGTCACCACAAATACATTAGTTGATAGGAATGTTTCAGCTCTGTTATCATCTGATGGAACCACAGTTGTATATTCAGTCCATCCTTGACCAAAACATTCTTGTGTGATTATAAAACTGGGTGGAGTGTAGGGGGGCAGTCCTATTCCACCTTCTTCTCATCCTCTACTTCCCTCCTCTCCCACAATTTGGGACAGATCTAGTAAACAGTACTAGAAAATGCCTCTTAGGCTGCACATCCCTTTAACAGAGATGTCTATATCTGCAAAGCAGACCCTGACTTGATTGACCCCATAATCTGTGTAGCTCCAGACACTCAGCATCTCTGCACAAAGCCTGGTCCTCTGTGAGTAGCATGAAGAAGCCAATGGGAGGGAGGCCCACACCTAGGCCAGGTGCAGGCAACTGGCCGCCAGCACCAGGTGGCCCAGGAACCGTTCAGCCCTTTGAGTTGGCAGCACTTCTGTGGGGGTGACAGCATGTGCATGTGCTCTGGGGGTGGTGTACAGAATTTCCTTCCCTCTGGAATTAGACAGAATTTGGAGGAGAAAGGAATACAATTTCCCTCCTCTACAGAGGCCCTTCCTCTGATTAGGATGCTAGAATAAGCAATGTCTATCTGAGAAGGACCTAATGTAGATTTATCATTTATCAAAATGAATGCTGGCCCTGGGTCCTGTATAGACGAGGGAGGGTGTGTTTATACATAAGTGCAACCGCACCTGCACCATTGCGAACACAGTCAGAGAGGGGTCCTTATTCCCTGTGCTCACAGGAACATGCAGTGGGACTGAAGGAGGAGAGAGACTTCAAGCGCAGCCATTACAAGGGCCCACAGCTCAGTGAAGGTCTTCTGTCCAATGAGAAAGAACCTGCCCACACCTCTCTGACATGTATTCCTTAGTCTGAACTTGAAACAGTCTCTGGGGAAAAGGATATCACAATTCACTATAAATTCTCTTTATCATCCTGAGAGGAAGTTCTTCCAGGTATCTGCCTGCAGTCGAAATCCATTTCTTTTCCATAGGCCCTTGCTTGAAAGAGTGGATGGACTGTATTTAAGCCATTCCTCAGCTTGACTCCTGTCACTAGGTAATCACTATGCATTAGCATTTCTTCACATCCTACCTGTCAATAATGAATCCACTTCTCTTGAGGACTCTAAAGAGCTTTGATAAGCTTAAGTGACAGTATCCAGAGTCCATCCTGTCTGACGGTCAGGTCTGATGCTTGTCTAGCCTCCTTCGCATTATGACAAGCTACCCCTACTGACATGTGGAGACATGAACTAGTTTTTCTCATTAAAAAACAATCTAGAAATCCATGTTTTAGACTAATCATCCACTCTGCTATCCTGGCTGTGCCCTGCTGACTTGTAGAACCATTTGTGTCTGTTGCCAAGGTGGGCCCTTCAACCTCACCATATGGAGGGATGGTCAGACCACTTAAGTGGCATCTGGTGACATTTCAGTCTTTGCAAACAAATATGGAATCACTACCATGCATTCAGGCATCACATCACAATTTGAAAATGACACAGTGACTTCGATGTAGGAGGTGGGGCTCTGTAAAATTTGGGATGTACAAAATTTTTGGAAACCAGAATTAACTTCCTACATGGATTGAGAACCACATTTTAAAGATCCTTAACTTCTGAGGCATTGTGGTAAGTCTTGGGTTGACCTTTAAATTCCCACCTCATCTGGTTCCTGGATGAATAGCTAATTTTATAGAAAACAATAGCAATAAAAATCCAAACTATACAACTAACGGTGCCCTCTATTAAAGAGCAGATTATTTTCATAAAAGAAACTCTTTTGGCATACAGGATGAAAATTGGTATGTCTTATTACAGTGATTCCCATACTTGCAGATTTCATCAAACAGTAAAATGGCCCAAAATATTTTAGGAATGACAAAGGATTGTACATTGTGTTTTATCAAGTTAGGATATTATTTTTAAAATGTAAAAACAAATACCATTTGCAATCATCACTTTTTCATAATAGAAGGAACATTTCAACACCCAAATGCAAGAAGGCTATAATCTTACAATGAATCCAAAATCAACAGCTGGCATGAGTGCACTGGCTTTGAAATAGAGACTCAAGAACCTTTCATATGTTGAAAAATTCCAAGACAGGTTTTAATTTGTTATCTTATTTTGCATGTAATTTACTTTGGGGTATAAGTTTGATAAAGTTAGGAATTTACATTCCCCAGAACACAAATAGGAGTCCAAACGTTCAATTTTTGGTTTTACCTTCAACTTTATTTTGAACGCAGGTGCTCCTAGGTATGTGGACCTACTAAATGAAAGCAAGAGATCTAATAATACTGTTTCTTTCAATAAAGGCTGTGAGGGTTGAATGATATCTCCCAGAGATATGTTGAAGTCCCCACCCAAGTACATATAAATGTGACCTTGTTTGAAAGTAGAGTCTTTGCAGAGGTAATCAGGCTAAGATGAGGTCAGACTGGACTAGGGTAGGCTCTGGCCCAGTACCTGCTGTCCTTATAAGAGAAAGGAGAGGGACACAGAGACAAGCAAAGAGGGAAGAAGTGGTGGGGGGATGTTGGACTAATGTGTCTATGGGCCAAGGAAATCCAACAGAAGCTATAAAATGCAAGGAAGTATTTTTCTGTGGAGGCTTCAGGGGAAGCGTGGCCCTATTGACACTTTGATTTTAGATTTTTGCTCTCCAGAACTATGAGACCACAACTCTCTACTGTCTTAAGCCATCTAGTTTGTACTATAGTCACCCGCTGCCCTTTATGTGCAGGGGATATGCTCAACCCCCCCCAGTGGATGCCTGAAACCACAGATGGTATAAAACTCTAGATAAACTGTGGTTTTTCCTATGTATATATACATATGATAAAGTTTAATTTATAAATTAGGGACAGTAAGAGATTAGCAATAATAAAAATAGAACAATTATAGCAATATACTGCAATAAAAGTTATGTGACTGTGATCTTTCTCTCTGGAATTTTCCAGAGAGAAATTTAATATTTAATAGTTCATAATGCATTAATAAATATTGAATATTTCATACCTCAGTTTACCCTGAGTACCTAAAATCACAGAAAGTGTAACCATTGATAAAGGGGACTTCTGTGCTTTGTCATAGTCGCCCTGGGAAATGGGTTCAGAGGCTGCTCTGGGTGGACTGAAAGAAAGCAAGGCCATCCAGTCTCTCCCTCGTTGCTTGCTTGATCTTCTTGCTACATGCTAGGAAAAGAGCAGGGCAAGTGACCAGCGGTCCCAACGGGAAAGTGGAAAGTGTGCCCCACTCAGCAGCGACTCATGGGGGAACAGGAGTTTTCAGGGCCCTACTTCAGAAGAAATAGAAGTTTACATAAAATGATCACCACACAATTCTGCCCCAGATCAGCATGGGTCATCTGAGTTTTCCCATTGCTGAAAAATATTGACAAGCACCCATGCCTACATAGCAAGAACATGGTGCATTGATGAGCTCTCGTTTTCTCATAATACTTTTCCTTAAAGCAGGGCAGCCTTGACCTGAAACCCCCTGACCAGAAAGGCTTCTTTGGAAACCTAAATCCAAATGGCAAAAACCAAGGAGGAAACTCCAGGGCCTCTGGCCTTCTGGGTGAAGAATTACCATCCTCTTCCTTAGAGGCTCTTGAGCGAATCCTCTAACCCAGAGTCCCTGCAGGGCCCCGTTGTCCCCAGTGGCCATGGGGCGAGGGTCTGTAGGGGAAGAGTGTCCTGGTCACCCAGGGCACTTCAGCCTTCCAGAGCAGCTCCTAACCAAGCACAGGGTTTCCATGTGTGTTCCCCTCCTCGCCACTCCTGTTTTCAAGTCTGGGAGGGGAGTATCTTCCCCGGCTCCTGGGCTGTGGAATGTATTTAAATGCCTGGTTCAGAACCCTCATCCGCCCCTCTCAAATTTGACAATTGTTTAAGCATTATTGCTTGAATGGATGCAGATGTTCAGCTCATCTCTTGTTGGGAGGAGCACTTCTTTAGAAGAAGGAGGAAAACTGGCTTTTTTTTTCTTCCTTCTCTTTCTCTCTTTTTTTTTTAGACACATATTTTATCTTTATGTTTGTATCAAGAGCTGCCAAGAGATGCATCTGGTCCCCAAATCAAGAATCTCACACTCCTCCTCCCAACTCACAGCTTTCCAAGCGCCTCTCTTTGTGATCTCTGCCCAAACAAGCTGTCGGCAGAGCTGGGTGGACAGATGACCAACGCCTCATGGAAGGAAAAGGGTCCTTCTTCATCAGCACCAGGCAGGATGGCACCGGTGGCATTTCTACTGTCATCCTCTGCCTTTTACTTTACTCGTACAGTTCATTTTCTGATTAATATTTTCAGCAGCCAGAGCAAATGCCAGTTTAATTAAATTTCCACACCATCCCCCCTTTATCCAATTAATGGGTTCACTGGCTCCTTAACAACCTTCAGCGTCTGCGTTCTCCGTGAATGCGCAGTTGCTTCTGGCTTCGCCAAAAAAATCTGTTACATATTAAGTTATAATAAGATATAGGCAATTATAGTAGCAGCAGGACAAATAGATTTGTATGGTTCATTACAAGGGATTTCTGGAACATACGTAGTGTAAATAACCAGTTTCTAGGGCAGAGTATATTTTAAAGAAATATTTTAAAGGGAGGGGGAGGGGAAGAGGCCACTATCCATTGCTATAAGAAAATTCTGAATCTAAGGAAATCCTACCAGCTTGGTAGGTAGTTCTCTGTTATTGAGACAGCCACATTTCAACACGTGGAGCACAAATAGAAATGAAAGATGAAGGGACATTCCATGGAAAATGGGTGGTGACCTGTTTTTCATTTTTAGGAAGAAAGTAATACCAGTGTCATTATATTTGAAAAAATAAACAAATAAGTGAGGAATGTGAACAAGCAGTTGAAATGCACTTGATATGTGGCAAACCACGCGCATATACTCTGCACTTTGTCCACAATATCTCATTTAAATCTCATGACAACCCTGGGCGATGTTAGATTGCGGTATTAAAGTGACAGTGTCACAGAGTTCATCCTAAGAGCTATTGATTTCTAAGGGAAAAAGTGGAGGGTCAACAAGTTGGTAGGTGCTCAAGGTCACCCAGTGGCCTCACCCAGTGGGTGAGTCAGAAATACAGTATGAGTCTTTCTGGCTCTAAATCCTGCACTATTTACAGGACACTTCTAGACAAAGAGGGTCAACATATAAATATCGTGAAGGAGGACCCTCACTGCCTGCAATGATTTCAGAAATTTCAAAGAAGTTTCTTCTCCTAAGTTAATATATTAGCTAATGAACATCACTCAACGTGCATCTGGTTAGTTCTATGCCAACAATCCTTGCTAATGGGGTAAAGGAATGGTATTCTACTTGAAGTGGGGAAAAGGGCTTCCATGCTGGGAATGAAAAGGTGAAAAATAAATGAGAATGAACTTGGGGAATCACGATTAGGTGAATTTATGATTGATTTAAAAGGTAGATCTTGAAGCTGGGTGACCTTAGTGACACAGCTCTGCCTCAAGGACTTAAAAAACATCCCCAATTGGGAAACACAGTATCTTCTTCTTTACTGTATTTAAGAAAACCACAACAATAGCCAGAGACAGAACCTTCAGAAATCTTGCTTCTCCTGTCACCCACCTTACCCTTACACCAAAAGCATTGTTTTTGTCTTAAAAACCTTCTGGGAAGGTGGTTCTCCAACACTCTTCTATGTTCCATATGGAGAACTATTTTTTAACCAATACCACTCTGCAGAATCCATTTTATGACTCCCAGGATAAATTCAAGGCATTTTGCCTAATTCTTCAGCCCAGATTGGAAGTAGGGTTGAAAAATTCCATATAAGTAAATACTCTATGAGTTTATACAAGCCAAAGTTACTGAGCCTAGAATATTATCAAGCTCCCCAGAGAACCTACCACAACATGAGAAAATGGTTTTAGAGAGATGTGCCAACATGCCAACCTCTTCCCCTCTGAGAAGCAAGGGTAGGATTTGAGCCATCATTGGTCCTTGGGGTGGGTGAAAAGTTGGGCGAGCAGATCCTGCCTTGGAGCATAGAGTGAGGGTCAGCTGGATTCAGATGCCCACAGCCAGCTGAGGAGGAAAAACCTGGCTGCTAAGCATGAGACTGTGAGCAGTGTTTCCTGTCTGTTTGGTGGTGTCAACACGGGCCCATCTGCTATCTTCTGTGTTCCGTGTGTCTACTTTCACTGGCCCTGAGTCGCCTGAGTTGAGGGAGGAAGTGCTGGACTTGGTGTCCTGGGAAATGAGTTTGGTCTGTCTCTGTCTTTATGTACTTATGGAATTTTTAATCAATTCACTTCTAAAGTCTCTGTTTCTTTGTCTTTAAGATGAGGAGTCTGGAATTCATGACCCATGCTCTTCTCAAGTTTTAAGACATGTGAGTTATAGACAACAAAGGTCGAGGTTAAATTTGTAAAGTCTGTGCTAATAGATTATACAGCAGAATTTTTTTTTTTTTTGCGGTACCGGGGATTGAACCCAGGGGCGTTTTACCTCTGTGCTACACCCCCGGCCCTATTTTTTATACTTTATTTTGAAACCGGGTCTCACGAAGTTGCGGAGGCCTCACTAAGTAGCTGAGGCTGGCCATGAACCCAGATCTTCTAGTCTCCGCCTCCCAAGTACTGGGATTACAAGCGTGCACCACCACACCTGGCTATACAGCAGAATTTAAAAGCTACAAACTGAATATCAGACACAATAAGACCAAGGGACTGGAATTTACCCCTCTGAACCCTTAGTCCCTTCAGGATTGCACTAGCTCATTATCAAATCCCATTGGCAAGAGCAAAGCCAAGATAATTTATATCAGACTGTCTCCTAGAGGGACTGTCCCACCCAGGACCCTAATGAGAGGGCAAGACTGGGGGGCTATTTTTAGTACTATCGGTCCCACCCAAATCTGACTGACTGACAGAAGGGGATTGAACAAGCAAAGTGGTCCATGAAACTTTGAACCAAGTAGGGTCCCCCATTAAGAACTCAAAATTTAGCCAGGTGTGGTGGTGCACACCTGTAATCCCAGTACTTGGGAGGCTGAGACGGGATGATTGCAGGTTTGAGGCCAGCCTCAGAAACTTAGAAACTCAGAAACTTATCGAAACCCTGTTTCAAAATAAAAAAATAATAATAATAATAAAGAGCTGGGGGGAGCTTAGAGAGCTTAGAGATACAAGAAGTTGAAATTTGCGAATTGGATGATGAAGCCAGTCTGGCTAGGGACAGGAACTGAAAGGGTGTCATGGAAATGTGTAGAGAGGCCAGGCATAGCAATCAGGATGGATCATAAACAAATTAGAGCTACAAGGGAGCAGAAACTAAGGGCGAACCAAGAAATGGTCCTGTGGAACCCAGTATCCAAAGATGGTCCTCCCAATCCACCAGTCCACTTGGTCCTCATGCCCTTGTGTAACCTTCTCCCCCTGAATCAAGGCTGATGCTGTGACCCCTTGAACATGGTGGAAGTGACAGTGTGGCTTCCAAGAACAGGCCATAAAAAACACTGTAGCATTCACTGGGTCCCTTGAAATGTTCTCTCTTTGAATTCAGCTGCCATTCCAAGAGAAATCCAAGTCGCCTGGTTAGGCCACATAGCGTGACTCCGGTCAACAGCCCCAGCTGATCTCCCTTCCAGCAGCCAGCACTGAACACCAGCCATGGGAACAAGCCATTCTAGAAGTCCAGCCCCACTTGAGCCTGGAGATCACTCTAGCCTGGGTGCCATCTCACTACAACTAGTGAAATGCCTTGAGTAGATATAGAGTATAGTCAACCCACAGAACTGAACCACGAGATGATTATTATTATTAGTGATGATTATTATTATTTTGATTTAAGTATTACCTTGAGATAATCATGATTATTATTGTTATGTTTTGGAATGGTTTGTTTTATGGCAAAAAGTTACCAGAACAGGTCCATAGAGAAGGTGCAGATGGACAGGGAGGAAGAGAGAGATTTGGGGGTCATCAACAGAGCTATGTCTATCTTCAAAATACCATTCTTTTATTTGAAGCAACTTAAGAGGCTTTCTTTTCCTTATAATCTAAACAAACTAAAACCTGACTGAAAGAGATATATACCTAGTCATAGGTTGGGATAGAGGTTTCCAGAAGCTATTCCATAGATAAATACTTGCACTAACAAGGTTTTAACAAACACCTCTGTAATATAATGAGAAATATAAAAATAATGTAAGAATTTTTGTTCATGAATCTTAACTTATTTAAGCTAATGGAAGCAGTCTATGAAATTGTCTACTCTCATAGTCTCAGTGTGTAGCAGAATAGTATCAAATCCCCACTAGCCAAGCATTAATCATAAAATTCCTGGTCATCAGGAGATGGGAGCATTCACATCCCTCCCTCTGGCTCCCGTCTTTTCCTATAAACCCCAGGATTGAAATGGTTGCGAGTTGCTTTTACTTCCCCTTCCTGGTTAGCTTGTACTTCTTTCTTGTAGGGAAGAACTCCCGCTTCCTCTATGTCACATCCGCCTTCTTCCCCACCCCAGAATCAAGGCTAAGGCTCAATGGCAGGGAGCATAGAACTGGCTATTGGAAGTAAAAACACTTGGAAAATGAGAGAGTAGGCATATCGTTCATCAGATTCAATAAAAGATGCCCTGATACAACAGGAGGAAGGTCTATCATCTCTCAATGCCTTGACCTCGCTCTAAACTTAGCTACTTAACCTATATTGGAACAAAACTAAGTAAATAGGTAAAATCTTTTAAGCAAGATGGCCCTTCCTCCCCGACCTCTCCAATCTCCTATGATGTAAATTATCAGATGGTTTAATGACGGCTACTACAAGTCATCGAAAAGGAAAGCCCTCCCCTAGTCTTCATGCCCAAGGTCACAGAGTACCAGTAGTGAGCAGGACTGGGTCCATGGCATTCCCCACCAGCCTTCTTCTTAGTAGGAGACCAAAGCCTGTGCAGACAGCCTGCTGACCCTGATTTGCATTGTGAAAGTCACCTGTCCAGATCTGCCCCTGAGGCAAAGAGATCAAAGCTGGGAGGGTAGCCAGGAGCAGGGAGGAAATGAAATATTGATGTAATGAGATGCATAGTAATTCTCCTCCATCCACCTTTTCAGTAATGAGAGTGAGCCTGGGAAATGCCCGGTAACCATCCTCCTTCTATGAGCTCATGTGATGGCTCCCATTTGCCCTGCCAGATGGGCCTCATGCAGCTTTGCCCAGAACAGGGAAAACAGGAGGGAAAAGGAAGACTGGGAAATGTAAACTCAGATGGTTTCTCAACCACCTTCACCACCTCAGTGGAGATATTCTGTAAGGAGATGGGTTTTGAACTCTTTCCATCCTAGTTCAAGAATAATTACATGCAGAAGCTCAAAATCTAAAACAGATAAAAGAGCATCTCTGGTCCTTAAAAAGAGGTGGGGGGCAGAATGGCTATTATCAAAAAGACCAAATTCTGATGAGGATGTGGACAAAGGGGAACACTTACACAGTGCTAGTGGGAGTGTAAATTAGTACAGCCACTATGGAGAATAGTAGGGAGGTTCCTTAAGAAGCTAAAAGTAGATCTACCATATGAGCAAGCTATCCCACTTCTGGGTATATATCCAAAGGAAATGAAATGACATACCAAAGAGACACATACCAAAGAGTCATAATAGCTAAGATACAGAATCAGCCTAGGTGGCCATCAGCAGATGAAAGGATAAATGAAATGTGGTATAGGTACACAATGGAATATTATTCAGCCATAAAGAAGTATAAGATCCTGTCATTTGCAACAACAAAGATGGAACTGGAGGACATTATGTTAAGTGAAATTACTCAGACACAGAAAGACAAGTTCCACATGTTCTCTCTCATATGTGGAAACCAAAAAAAAAAAAAAAAAGCCAACCTGAAAGTAGAATAGTGATTAGTAGAAATTGGGAAAGGTATATGTGGAGGGAGGGCAGAAAACAGGAGGTTGTATTTAATCAGCACACACTATATGCATGTATGGAAATTTCACACTGTACTCCATTAATATATACAATTAACATTTGTTAATTAAATGAGAGGACAGGGAGAGGTACTCTAGAGCCCTTTGTCTGTCTTCTCTAATAACTTAAGCCACAGAGGACAGATGGAAAATGGCTTTTCTCACTTTGGGAACGTGAGTTGCTGAAATGCTTGAAATTGTGCATGCTCGCGCTGAGCTTCATTGAACTGGGGTGGGTGTGGGGGAGAGGAGAAGAGGTCGGAATGTCAAGCTCAGTGGCAAGCAAAGATAGGAGAGCTACACAGAACACTCAGGGAATGGACATATTTTATATCAGAGAAGGCAACAGGGGCAAAAGGCATATTGATTGCGAGGTCCTTGGGGACTTCCGTGTCTGAAATGCCTGCCGAAGATGACGTCACTAACCCTCATCAGAGGCCAGGCTCCTGGGAGCTGTGGCTCACCACAGAAGCAGCTTGAGTTTCTGTGTAAGAAGAGCAAAGGCCCCTTTGGCCCTGGCTGTGGAGTGTGGGCGGGAGAGGGAAGATTTAAGGATTAAGTGGTGAAAATGTTAAGTGAACACGGGTTCCTTATTCATGGTCTAGGGTCTTACAATTTTTCAGCTTCTATGTTCCAGTACTCAAGAGGAATAGCTTATGTATTTGCTCCCCATATTTCTAAAACTATGGCAAAAGCTGCATTTTTTTAAAAGAGCTGGTCCCTCTCCCCACGATAGGTACCCCTGGGTGCTATGTGCAATCTGATTAATCTGGTTCCCCCATTTCCTCCCTCCTCCCCCATTTGCATCAGCAACAGCAAATTTTTCACTGTTTCCAAGCCATGCCCTGTCCTTCACATCTTTGTCCCGAGCATGCACGTTGCTTTTCCTACCAATTAATAAGTTTCCACCTCTTCTGTAGCAAAGTACCAAGAACAGGGAATTTTGGAATTCTGGGTTCAAGTTTGGGCTCTCCTACTTACTAGTTATGTGACTTTGGGCAATCATTGAAACTCTCTGAGCCCTGATTCCATATCACGAAATGAGGAAAAGATAGAATGAGGTAACAGGTATGCAGCCAGCTCTGCCTAGCATGGCCCGTTCGCTCCTGGAGAGCGGCTCTCTGCTTGTCAACTCCAACTTTGTTCCTCCCTATGTCACTCTGGGGAAACAAGTCTGGCCAGGAGTGCACCTCTTCCCGAGCAAGCTCTGTATTGGAAGGTAGCCAGGGTATTGCAGCAAAATGTAAGTCCAGCAGCAGATGCCGAGAAATGAGCGATTGAGGTTGAGGTCAGGGAAAATGTTTGTGCACCTCAGTGTGTACTGGCAAGAGAGAGGATCCACTGCCCCAAGGTGCCTGACTCTCAGCAGATGGAGTAGTCACGGGAGAGCCAGGAGTTGAAATTCGTCTCTTCTAGGTTCCATGTGGATTCAAGCAGAGGAAGAGAAAGTATCCAAAACTCTCTTTCCTGTCTCTGAATCCAACCTGTCCCATCTCCACCAGCACAGCAGCCTAGTGATTTTTCAAGCCCAGTTAATCCTAACATCTTTCACATAGGCCCAAATGTCCCTCCTTTGCCAAGAACTAACCCAAAGCATCAGAACTTCTGGGTGTAAATCAGGTATATAGGAGAGTAGAATATCATTTAAAAGGGTGGGTGAAAAGAGCCCTAAGACACACTAAAGATTGGTTGTGCAGGTTTGATGGGCTGTACTCCTGGAGCCTCGGGATGGGGTAGAACGTTCCAGTGGGTAGGAAATTGACAGACGGAGAAGTGGGGTCTACGACATTCAAGGCATCTCTTCCCAAACCTAAGTTCAACACAAGGGGAAGAGCTGGAATCTCCATGGTATGAGACCAGACAAGGAAAGAGATTCAGTACAAGATGGCTCTGCAAGTATTTCTTAATCTGAGGAATTTTCTTGGCTACTGCTGCTCTTCAGAGCCCCCTACTGGACAGCAGGCTCGCTTGGCATTTTCAACACGCCATCAGCCTGAAAACACCTGGACCACACAGACACATCATTCATTCATTCATTCATTCATTCATCAATATGTATGGAAAATCTAGTACCTTCCAGACACTGTTCTAAGTGCTGCAGATACAGTTAAGAGAACAGTTGACAATTACCTTTACGGAGTTTACATTCTAGTAATGCATTATTGTCTGATAAAACACAATACAATACTGAGATTCAAAGCCAGGATTCACAACTCCCATGTATACAGGGCTAGAAATGTTAATAGCCATGAGCAGGGTGACCCAGTTGCCAGACAGTAAGGAGTGCTGGGGACCGTGGGGACTTGGGATCTCATACCAAATCTAAAAAAGGAAGCTACTATTTGGTTCCTGACAATTTCTTCCACAGAGGACCGTAATGTCATTGCTTCCAGACTTTCTGGTTTGTTGGTAAAAGCCAGAAATCTAGATTTCTATGAAATGCTCCAATTTTTAAACCTGGAAAAAAAATCAAACTAAACTCATATGATGGCTGGGTCCTGTCTGAAAGACATCTATTTGTGACTCCTGCTCCTGGTGTTTGGTGGGGACTGGTGGAAATTGAGGGTCAAGTAGATTGACAATTTAGCAGAGTAGGGTACCTACTGCTGACTAAAGTTAATTGTGTATTTAAAAATAGCTGGTAGAAAAGATTCTGGATGTCCCCAACACAAAGAAATGGCAAATGTGTAAGTTGATGGATGTGCTGATCACCCTGATCTGATCATTACACATTGTACATAGGTGTTGAAATGTCACGTGGCACCCCATAATATGTAGTAGAAAGACAGTCTCAAACTAGATTTACCATTTGCTAGCAGTGCAGTAAGGTCACTTTTTAAAAGGCAGATTACTAGCCGAGTGTGGTGGTGCATGCCTGTAATCCCAGTACTTGGGAGGGTGAAACAGGAGGATCACAGGTTCGAGGCCAGCCTCAGAAATGTAGCCAAGACCTGCAGCAACTTAGTGAGACCCTGTTTCAAAAAAAATAGTAAAAAGGACTGAGGGTATATCTGAAGGTAGAATGCCCCTGGGTTCAATCCCCAGTACCATAAATAAATAAACAAATAAATAAAGCCAGGTTACTTTACATCTACAAAACAGGAATAGAATCATAGGTTACATTAAGCAATAAATGATAGCTGTATGGTATCCATGCCTGGTACGTAATTAAAGCACAAAAAAAGTCAACTGTTCTAAGTGTCGGGGTCCTGGCAGGAAACATATGCACAAAGGTTTTAACTGAAGGAATTTAATGGTTCTACTTACAGAGGCACACACAGGAGTTTGGGGGAATGAATAAAGGATGATGAAGCACAGGGACTAGAAATATCAGGAGTCATTACCACCTCTCGCCTAAAGGAGCAAAGGGCAGAAAAGAGCTCCCAGATCCCAGTGAGAACTGGAGCTGTGGATAAAGGACATTTGGCAGGAGTTGTGGTCCTAAAGGAAAACAGACCTGGCAGACTGAGAGAATGATGCTCCTACATCACGGGCTCTCCTCCTCCTAATCTCCTGCTGTCCCTCCTATTGGTCAACCAATCTAGAAGCCAGAAGGCAGTACAGCCTGATGCCATGGTCTGCAGGGATCTGTCCCCCAGGGCACAGGCAAGGGCAGGAAAGAGCAGAGCATGGATCAGTGGACCTGGAGGAAGACATTGCTGTCCTGCTGGTCCCCTTTCCACTGGGGAGTCACTAGCCCTCTTTCTTTCTCTGCTCACTAGGGGCAAATATGCTTGTGGAACCGAGAAGAAGTACTCAAAGAGTGATTTTCTGGGAAAGGCTGGGTCATTGGCATAGGGCTGTCCAGGGAAGGAAAGGCTGGGCTGTGTAAGACTCAGCAGCCCTGTGTGGACAGAGCTAAAATTTTGGTTGGTCTGAACGCTGAATGACCAGGCCTCTGCATTACAGGCTGCTGGGACAGGAAGTCTGCTGATAGAGAATGGAGCGAAGGAAAGAGAAGACTCAAAGTGAGGAGGGGAATGCAGGGAGGAGTGGGAGGCAGGGTGACCTGCTCTCTTACTGCCACCTTGGGCTAGAAGTGGGAGGATAAGTAGGGGAAAGGGTGGTCAGGAAAAGCCACACTTCAGGCAATGATTTCAAAATGATTAGCGCATCCATGTTAGGCTGCAAGAAGCAGAAAGCTGGCAACCAAGCTGGTAACCAAGCAAGTTGAGAGGTCAGGCAATGATCTAGAGAACAATGACTCTGCGTCCCGCCTGCTTCTACACAATGGCTTCCTCCTCTGGACAGCTATGGCAGGGCAGTAACAGGACCCACATCTAGGCAGGACAGTATCTGGCCTCCAGTCGATCAGTCGGGAAAGCATTTTCAAATGCGTCCAGCAAACTTCTCATTGCATTTCATGAACCTCAACTGAGTCACACACTCATCCCTGAATGAATTCCCATGTCTCAGGAAATACCACACGATGACTGGCTTAGGCTGGCTCACCAGAAACAATCTCCATAGTAACAGGGGTAAGTGGGATTATTCCGACCAAGTACCAATGATCTCAGTTGTCCCTTGGCTTAGCCAGAACCATGGAGATGTCTAGGAGAGGAGAGAGTTCATTACAATGAATGACCCAGGGCATTATACAATGGGCGTCATACGGCATTAAGTTTAATTCTCCTGGTGAACCCCATAAAAATAATTCTCAAATTTCAGGACCTTTTAAAACCAAAGATTTATTTCTCATGTATGTGAAATATCTTATGGAGGGTGGGTTTGGAGCTCTCTTTGCTCTATGTCTCTTCCCTCAGAGACCCAGACAAAGAGAGCTTCCACCACCCAGAAAGTCTCTGGTTTCCATGATAGAGGGGGGAAAAAAAACGGAGTTTTTATCCTGCCTTGAATTGGTCCACCTGGAAGTGACACATGCCAGTTCTCACATTTCATTGACCAAGGCAAGTCACACGGCTCCTTGTAACACGAAGGCCGTAGAGGAGCGTGAGTGTAAGAAGGGATGGGGAGTGTTCAGAGCAGGTGAGATGGACAGGCCAGGCACTGCGACAGCCCTGCAAGCTGCCACAGATTCTCCAGAAAGCATGTGAAGGGTCTAAAGGAATGGTTTTTAATTACAATTATGAGTGCATGTCAATTGTGCAAAATGAAGGGTTTCATAGTGACATTTTCCTACATGCATATAAGGTGCTTTGATGGTTTCCACCTCCCTGATTACCCTTTCTTACCCGCTTCCCCCTTCCCCAGTTGCCTTCCCCTCCATAAAAGTCCCCTAAAGGAATGTGTATACTCTTCTTAACATAACTGCTTAGAAAGTAGGCACTCAGATAATTTATGCAGAAGTAGTTGTGTGAGTTGTTGTGTATAAATGTATGTTGAAGTGTTGCATATATGAAAAACCTGACAACCCCCCAAACGACCAGAATGTTCATAGTGGGATAATGGTTCAATAAACCAAAGTATAGCCTGATGATGGATAATTCTCTAGCATTTTCAAATGTTGCTTTTGAAGAGTGTTTAATGACATGGGGAAATGCTCATAATAAATAAAAGTAAGTGAGGGATGAAGAATTATACTGTACTATTAATATAAAATACATTGCCAAGAAAAAAGACAAAGGAAATACACTAAAATATTAATTATGGTTATGTCTAGGTGAATGTTATTGTCTTCCTTGTGTTTTTCTGTAATTTTTTATTTCTCTATACAGACGAGCAAACTTTCTAAAATAACAAGGTAAAAGATGTTTAAAAATAGAAATATAAGGTTATTGACTATAGCAATTTTTTGTAGTAGCAGAAATTGAAAACATCTAAACTCCATAATAGGGATTTGGTTGAATGAATTATAGTTCAGTCAAATAATAGGTTATAATGAAGCACTTAAAAATTAAGATTTACTTGATCTGCTAAGTAAAAAAAAAAGCAAGGAAGAGGGAAGTAGATACAATATCCTGCTGCTTGTTTAAACATGCACACACATATGCACCCAAACATACAAACACATTTTTTAAAAGAATGCACAAAAATATACTAACAGGGGTTGCCTTTGGGTGGGAAAACCTAGGGGACTGTATAGCCAATTTATAGCTGTGGAAGGGAGACTTTCAACTCTATGTTCTTTACATGATTTGTTTTTTAAAAACCCTGTATGAGCATTATTTATTTTGAACCATATTTTACAAACAAATAATAAAAATAAATAAACCAGAACCCAGCTCTGTGAGGCACATTGTAATTAAATTACTGGTTACATTCAATGACCATCTTCTGGCTTCAGGCCATTTCACTCAATGCCTCAGACCTAGGCTGGGCCACAGCTACTGCTTAACAAGACTCAGGGCTGAACATGGTTTTCATTGATCTGTCTGACATTCTAAGCACAAACAACAGAAGGTCCCCCAAGACTGCAAGCTATCTTTTCACCTGGGCTACAGATATTTGGTCCTCTTCCCAGGGACTTGTCTGCTAAATCCACAAAGGCCTCCACTTGGTTGATTTTGAAAACTTTCTGCAAATGGTTGACTTCTTGAGCCCATGCCTTTGTGTCTGCCCAGGGCCATTTAATCCTTTGGAGTTACTTCTATTCATTGATACTGAGCTGGACCAATCATGGTAGACAATCTCAGGGTAAAAATTTCTGAAGAGAAAGGGGCCAATGCACATGCTGTAAATTTAGCACTCAGCCTCCAAGGAGGGTGTTAGAGAGTAGCCTCTTGTGGTTTTATGTCCTGGGACAAATTTGGTGAGAACAGAGTTTAGAGTGGAAGAGATTTTGCTCCTTAACTTTTTTCTAAATTGCTGCGCCAGGCTTGTTGGTGCATGCTTGAAATCCCAGTACTTGGGAGGCTGAGACCAGAGGATCCAGGTTCAAGGCCAGCCTCAGCTATTTAGTGAGGCCCTCTGCAACTTAGTGGGACTCTGTTTCAAAATAAAGAATAAAAAATAGGGCTGGGGGTGTAGCCCAGAGGTAGAATGCCCCTGGGTTCAATCCCTAGTACCACAAAAAAAAAAAGTTGCTTTATGGTTCTCTTGGTTTTGGCATCTCAGACTTTCTAGTTCCTCAAACAGCATATGTACTCCTCTTTCCATCTCCATTGGGAATGGTCTGTGATAAATATTACCTTACTCATGCAGCAAATGCCCGGTCTAGGCTTCCTTCAGGATACAGTAATAAAGGGAACCCAAAAGAGAACAGTCTTTGCTCTTGTGGAGTTTAGGTTCAAGTAGATATGCAGAAATCATAAACAAAATTTTAAAAAGTAAAACATATAATATGGTGCAAGTGCTAGGAAGAAAAAGAGCCAGGAGGTGGATAGAGAGTGCCAGAGAGAGGCCTCACTCCAGAGGCCATGCAGGAGTGAAGATCTCAAGGCAACAGGGAGGGCACCATGTGGGCGTTGGAAGCATGCTTCATGAGAAATGGCTGAGCTTTACCTCTGCCTAGTCCAGCAAAAGGCAGGAGTAGATGTTCCAAACAGAGATGCAAGAATAATATTTTTAAATATTTGCAGTAAAATGTTTTAAGTTTTATTTCCAAGATATGAGCAGTTACAAAAATAATACAAGTGTCCAACAGTGCTTATAGCATGGTGTAACCAGAAAGAGGACTATAATCTAGGCACTAATAGCCATGGATTTGGAATAATGTATAATAAGGTATGAACACCCACTCAAAATAAAATAAGTGGGAAAAATACAATGCAAAATCATAGCCTCACTTGTCTTGTTCACTATGATAACCTAGTTTAACAATGGTTGGTATGTGGTGTATATATATATATATATATATATATATATATCCATAGTAATAAATAGCTGTTGATGAAAGTAATTATCAAATTTAAACACAGTGGGAAAATAACTAGGAGAAAATACAGCAAGTCATCCATGGTAGTCGACCTTCAGTTATGGAATTCTTAATAATTTTCAGCAGTATATCTTAAAGCTCCCCAGTTGATTTCAACACACACCCAGGGCTAAACATGTCTGCTTTATGACTGTTTGATTTTTTCCTCATTTGGGATTTGAAATATGTATACATTTTCCAAACTCCAATGATGAGGACCTGAGGTTCAAAGCAGCAAAGGCCATCTTGCTCAAGGACATAAATTAGGAAGTAGGAGTGCAGGTGGCTGAGCCCCAGACCTGATCGAACTCACTTGGCCTGATATTTTGATCTGAAATAACTGATACCCAAGAAGGAACTGGAAGAACTTACCCTGAGGCACAGGCTGGTTACTTGTAACTCAATGCTCAACCTGAGGTTCCTACACCCTATATGGAACATTCTCCAGCTACTCAGGTTGCTGAGACAAGGATGTTAACAGATGACAACCCCCCAACCACACACACACACACACACACACACACACACACACACACACACAGAACTGACAGTGATTTCTACTTCTGACTCAGGTTCATTAAGAATTCCAGGTTTTTTTTTTTCCCTGTATAGTCCAACCTTGGTGAGAATGCAGGGCTTCTGTCTCATGCTAGCACTTTAGCACTTGGCCTGATGCATGAGAATCCTGATAGCCTGTTAAGTGAAGGTTCTCTGCATGAGGTCATTGGATGGGGGCCTGGCAGTGTCTTATGCGTGATCATTATTGGATTACTGGGGACCATCGGCCGGTGGTGAGCCTTGTCACTGGGTGGCTGTGACCAAGGTGAGTGGGTGCTGCCTTAGCTGTCAGTTGGCTCTGCTGGTGAATGGTTTCTGCTGTGTTGGATACTCCTGATTCATCAGTCTCTCACTGTTGGGGCACTCTCCTTTTTCCTCAACCCAACTGCTTTATTTTTAGTCGTAAGTTGGGGAAACTGATCTTCAGGTATCTACTAGAATCTTCTCCCAGCTTACTTCTTGGAAGTGGATAGTAGGGGCTTTGTGGCCTTGGCTTTCTATTTCTGCAGTGGGTGACTCATGCTTTGTGCTGGGAACAGGGTGGAGGAGGATGGAGGGGCCTTTGGGTTATACTCTGACTCAGGGTACAGTGCGAATGAGAAGAGGAAACCAAAATGATCAATAAAGCAATGCCTCTCTGTGACAAGACAACAGGCTGAGAATTGTATAGTCTAAAATGTTTCTTTCCACCCCTGGGTGGAAGTGAACTGGGTGCTATTATTATTACTGTGCCTATTATCTCAGCTTTAGTCTATCTACACTAAAGCTTAAATCTTCTGGCCTTAACCGGGCGTGGTGGCGCACGCTTGTAATCCCAGTACTTGGGAGGCAGAGACCAGAGGATCTGGGTTCGCGGCCAGCCTCAGCTACTTAGTGAGGCCTCCACAACTTCGTGAGATCTAGTTTCAAAATAAAGGATAAAAAATAGGGCCGGGGGCGTAGCTCAGAGGCAGAACGCCCCTGGGTTCAATCCCCGGTACCGAAAAAAAAAATCTGGCCTAAAGTCTGTACCTCTAACATTTTATTTCCTTTGCAGGCAGGGGTCAAAGAATTCCCTGGGAAGGCTGCATAAACCACCAAGTACTCTGGGCCAGATGGAGCCCACAGGCACCAATCCAACAGGTCACTTTTGGACTTGACCAAGATTGTGAATGCTAATGAGCTGGAGCTCCCTGAAACTTTAGCCTATGCCTACCAGGCAGTGAACTTCAGGCCCAGGCCTCCTGCCTCTGCAACCTACACAGGCCCAGGTCGAAAGGATTTGTTCCATTGGGAGACCCCCTTCAGAATTGTCTACATAGGAACCTGTCCATCCAGGGTTCTCAATGTAATACAAGCTCTGGGCAGGGCCTTTTTGCAAACTAGCTTTTCTTCCCCCTGCATATAACCATTTACAGATTGTGGTTTTCCCTCCCTGACACGAGGAAAAACAATAACAGGGAGGCTCATGAAATTGCAGAATCATGGAACACAGCTCTCTGTGCCCTTTCTGCAGGCACACCCTCTCAGCTCCAAGCAGGAGCCCAACTCCTCACTGTTCTCAGGGCCTTTTGCCCAGAGGTGAACTTCAAAGAAATAAGAACATAAAGATCCACATGTCAGCAGGTCCAGAGAGTGCCCTGAAAATCTCATTGGAATAAGAGGCCCAACATGTCCTAAATGTTAAGTTTCCATCATTGCATTGGCTTAAGTCAGTTGAGAACTTGGCCTTCAAAATGCATACCTTTCAGGGAAAGGGTTTGCACTGGTTTGGTTTTATCTCTTTGGGTGTCTGTAGTGTGTACAGAGATTGCCTGCATTCAAATCCAGGTTCCAGTGCTAGCTTATTAGATAAACTTAGACATGTTCACCAAACTTCCTTGGACCTCAGTTTGCCCATTGGTAAAATGGAAATTTATTATAATATCTACCTCATAAAGTGTTGTGTAAATTAATACATGAACACAGTGCTTAGAATACAATTTGGCACACAGTTTGTGCTCAATCAATGTACTTATTTAGTACCTGAAAATAGACTTTGATGAAAAGAGGCACTTGGGAAGAACAGGATCCTTCTGGAAAAAAGCAACAAAACATGGGTAGAAAGGAGCACACATGAAATTGAATTGCCACCCTGAACTTGTACTCATGGTATTTCCTGCAGACAGGTGCATGAGCCTTGGTAGAGATGGACACAGGCAGTCCCATGGGGGCTGGGGGTGGATTACTGATGGGGTACTAAGGGACCAGTGTTGTTGATTAGAGGCATCAACAACACTCTAACAATCTGAGGTTAGGGGGATGGATGAAATGCACATTGAATTCTTGATGATTGCCATTCAAACTGGGGAAATAGGAACTCTTATACACTGTTAGTGGGATTGCAAATTAGTGCAGCCACTATGGAGATCAGTGTGGTGGTTCCTTAGAAGATTGAGAATGGAACTTCCATAAGACTCAGCTATACCACTTCTCAGTATCTTTCCAAAAGAATTGAAGTTAGCTTCTTGTTTTGTTGATTCTTTGTATTGCTTTTTTATTTTCTATTTCATTAATTTCTGCTCTGATTTTAGTTATCTCCTGCCTTCTACTGGCTTTGGGCTGCAGCTGTTCCTGTTTTTCAAGATCCTTGAGGTGTGTCATTAGGTTATTTATTTGGATGTTTTCTGTTTTTCTTATGTGGGCACTCAGTGCTATAA
>PVJS01006610.1:0-59133 GCA_004027185.1 Glis glis
CTGAGGCTGGCCACAAACCCGGATCCTCCGGTCTCTGCCTCCCAAAGTACTGGGATTACAAGCGTGCGCCACCATGCCCGGCCATTATCAGACTTTCTAACTGTTCCTCTATCTCTGGTCTTGCTTCTTTAACATCTCTCTTCCAAACTGCCACCAAAATGAAATGCCACCAGAAGCTGTTAGGACTTTTCAAGGGCTCACTTGCTGCTACAGCTGTGAGTCAATATATCCTGAATGCAGAAGGGAGGAAATGCCTGAGTCCCCAGAGAACCGGGGCAATGTTCCCAGAAAGGGGAAACTTCTGGAAATCTTACTTTTAACTAAAAAGTCAAGGGAGTTTTTTTTTTTAAATCATTCCACAATTTATGTTTTGTTTTTAATAAAACTTATTGTTTCAAACTAATTATCATTGAGGAAAAATTAATGCTCCAGGAAGATACATCACTTTGTCCTATAAGTATGTGTGCCTCAACTTGAGAAATAGCCCTGGCAGGATCAGTTCTAGCTGCTAGTCAAGGCTCCATCAACTGGCCTCCTCCTCTCTCAAATCCTACCGAATTAGCCCACAGCAATGTCATGCATCGAGGTGCTACGAGGTAATTATTTTCTGGTTAGTTGTGTCTAATAATATGTACCTGATTTTATATATATATATATATATATATATATATATATATATATATATATATATTATGTATAATTATTCTATTTGATGTTGAAGTGGTGCTCAATAGAAGCACAGAAGCTAGAAGAAATCCAGGCAGTCCTAGGCCCGAGTCCTTGCTCTACCCTTTATCAGATATGTGACCTTATGGAACCCTAGTCTCCTTGTCTGTGAAATGGGGAGGATGATGATGGTACTTGCCTCACACTGTAGAGTTGATTCGAAGTTTTAGTGAGATGTCTGTGCAGTGTATAGCATGTGTCTGATGTGTAGTAAGTGCTGGATATATATCAACAATTGGAATTACTTTCTATGGAAATAATTTTAGAGGTGATTCGGATACAGTTATAGGCACACAATGATCACAGATAGATATAATTGGGTTGATTATAGTAGACAATTTGCATTAGCTGAAACAATTTTAAAAGCCTATCTGTATTGTGCCGGTGGATACGTCAATATTTCTGAAGCCCGATGTGAATTAAGAAGGGATTTAAGATCTCATTATAGATATGCATTTAAGAAAATTCTAGAATCATATCACTTTGGGTTGATTGAGGCAGTTAGGCTTAATTCTGGTGAGCACACTAGCTTTTTTGACATTCTGTGTAATATAGTTTATTGTACTAATATGTCTTTCCCCAGAGCAGAAGTATCTCAAAGACTTAAGGCAAGAATATAAATAAATAAGAACATCTGGTGGAGAAGTTGAAGCAGATGTGCACGTTGAGGCACATCAAAGAAAAGCCTGTTATTATCTTGGTGACTGGCTAGTACTGCATAATATAAACAACTTACAGAAATGGAATTAATCGTCCAGAGATGTCAGATCATATAAAAAGATATCCCAAAAGCAGAATCATTTGTTGTTATGATAATATTTATTGCTTTTATATTTATGCCTGTATTTATGCTTATATTGATAAAAGTCATCGAGAGAAGATGGGTTTAAGACACAAAAATGCCAAGTGTTTGGTTCTGTTTATTGGAGAATGGTTTCCTGAAATGCAGCGATAAGAGCATCGCTTGGATTTTCTCACGTGGCACCGCACATACTGGATAGTTTATTGTTCCTGAACTTATAGGTAACATGTGGTGATTGACTGACACATTGAGTGCTGTTGTGTACACACAACTCTGTCATGGGGCTGCAATGTTAGGACGATCATGTGGCATGCCACTTTTTAATGCAACGAAAAATAAAATGGCCTTATTCCCGAATAAGGATTTCATGTAAGAGGTCAGTCTTCAAGCCTGTGGTCAGAGAATTGGAAAGAATAACAGGACCCAGATTCACTATTAATAAGACTGAATGCCATCATTTTCTTTGACATATTAAAAGACAGGAAGGGATAGTGAGCCTGCTGCTGCTGTGATTCTCTAGCAGTTTTATTGACAACTTTTCTAGATTCTTTTTTTTTTTTGCGGTACTGGAGATTGAACTCAGGGGCGTTCTACCTCCGCGCTACACCCCCGGCCCTATTTTTTTATACTTTATTTTGAAACCGGGTCTCATGAAGTTGCGGAGGGCCTCACTAGGTAGAGAGAGAGAGAGAGAGAGAGAGAGAGAGAGAGCACGAGCGAGCTGAGGCTGGCCGCGAACCCGGATCCTCTGGTCTCCGCCTCCCAAAGTACTGGAATTATAAGCGTGCACCACCACACCCGGCTTCTAGATTCTTTCTTTCAGCAACACATATGTAGGTGTGATAAGTCTTTCTCCTGATGATTTTAAAATGTCAAAAGGTGCAGACCTTGGACCCTGTGTAGGTTGAGAATTACCTGCCAGTGCACCGAGTGTACACTCTATGGGAGGAAAAGTACCTACCCTTTGGTGTGAATCCTGTGAGCTGAGCTGGGGTCAGCAAAAACCTAACCTCTTCCAAATGTCACAAGCCAGCTGGGCGTGGTGGCACACACTTGTAATCCCAGTACTTGGGAGGCTGAGACCAGAGGATCCGGGTTCGCGGCTAGCCTCAGCTACTTAGTGAGGCCCTCTGCAACTTAGTGAGACCCTGTTTCAAAAATAAAGAATAAAAAATAGGGCTGGGGGTGTAGCTCGGAGGTAGAATGCCCCGGGGTTCAATTCCCAGTACCGCAAAAAATAAATAAATAAATAAAAATAAATGTCACAAGCCAACTGTGAAGGCCAAGTACAGATCTAGGAAACATGAAAATATAGCCCAAGCAAATTTGGGGTACCTAGAGGCACAGTGAAATATCTAAAGGTCCCACAAAGCCAGATATGGTGGCACATACCTATAATCCCAGTACTTGGGAGGCTAAAACCGGAGGATTGCAGGTTCAAAGCCAGCCCAGCAACTTAGCAAGGCCTTCAGCAACTTAATGAGACCTGTTTCAAAATATAAAATAAATAAAATAAAATAGGACTGGGGTGTAGCTCAGAAGGAGAACGCCCCTGGGTTCAATCCCCAGTAACATACACACATACACACACACACACACACACACACACACACACACCACAGATATGATGCTATAAAGCATTGAAATACAATAAAACACTTTGACTGAAGGTCTCTTGAACAGTTAGCAAAGGACACTTTTTTTTAAATATCCAGAAAACATTCTAACATCTCCTTTCCTTATCTCTCTCTACCAAATGGCAGACCAACCAGCTGTCCTATTAATTCATCACCACCCTCACTTTCTCCCCTCCTTCCCTCCACTTTCCAAATCTTTTCAGTTATTCTCATGCAGCATGCCCTATTTCTTTCTTTTTTTTTTTTTGTGGTACCGGGGATTGAACGCAGGGGCGTTCTACCTCCGGGCTACGCCCCCAGCCCTATTTTTTATACTTTATTTTTGAAACCGGGTCTCACGAAGTTGCGGAGGGCCTCACTAAGTAGAGAGACAGAGACAGAGACAGAGACAGAGAGAGAGAGAGAGAGAGAGAGAGAGGGAGAGAGAGAGACAGGGAGAGAGAGCGCTGAGGCTGGCCACGAACCCGAATCCTCTGGTCTCTGCCTTCCAAAGTACTGGGATTACAAGCGTGCGCCACCACGCCCCACACAGCATGTCCTATTTCGTTCTCTCTGTTTCTCAGGTTCTATTACTCTGCTCAGCACAGTAAGGGCTCGATGGCCAGGAAATGTAACAAATGATGCTCCTTAGAAGACAAGGGAAGGGCCGGGCGTGGTGGCGCACGCTTGTAATCCCAGTACTTTGGGAGGCAGAGAATGAAGGATCTGGGTTCGCGGCCAGCCTCAGCTCTCTCTCTCTCTCTCTCTCTCTCTCTCTCTCCTTAGTGAGGCCCTCCACAACTTCGTGAGACCCGGTTTCAAAATAAAGTATAAAAAATAGGGCCGGGGGTGTAGCGCGGAGGTAGAACGCCCTGGGTTCAATCCCTGGTACCGCAAAAAGAAAAAAAAAAAGAAGACAAGGGAAGGAAAATGTTATAAATTATTATTATTACTTTTTCTTATCAATAAGATTTAAACACTCTTTCTTAGAACATTAGAAGCAATGCCACTTATACTCTATAGCAGCTGCTAACCGGGTGGCCTGGGCAGGCAGCAAGAGAAGCCAGGCCTCACGTTCAGCCAGAGGGACCAAGAAAAAATGGACCGTGAAGGTGAGTGGGAAGTGAGTAGAGGTTGGCCTGGGGAAGAGAAAAAGACCTAAAGGATTTTGTCAAATATTTTCAGAATGTATCCTAAGCTTTACAAATATTAGCCTCTTGAAGGCAGAGGAATTTGAAAAATTCTTGGCATATATAGTAATAGAAAATAACTATTGGTAGAGCAAATCCAACCTGGATTTGTGGAACGTTATGATTGTAGAATAAATTACACATTCGTGAATGTAAAATCTGAATATAATCTTGAGGAAGATCTTTTTCCCTCAGAGACTGTCTCTAGAACAGTGTTTTCTAGAATTTTTGGATGCACATCCAAAAAGGGTTCAATGAGAAAGGTTCAGTGATACAGGCATTTTTCACTTATAACTCTGCATGTACACTTGCACACACAAACATCACAGGAAGCAAAAGTTTTATAAAATAGGCTGATTTTTATACCTGTGGTGTACTGCTATTTTTGTTTGTTTGTGGTACTGTGGACTGAACCCAAGGGAATTCTACCTCTGAGCTAGACTCCCAGCCCTTTTTATTTTTTATTTTGAAACAGGGTCTCACTAAGTTCCTGAGACTGGCTGCGAACCTGCGATCCATATGTCTCAGCCTCCCAAGTACTGGGATTACAGGTGTGCGCCACCATGCGTGGCCCTGTACTGCTAATTTTTACTCTTTTCTAGTTTATGGAAAATAATGCTGACCCCAGACCTGTAAAATAGATTTTACAGCCTCGAATGAATGGTGACTGGCAGTTTAAGAAACTGCTCTGGGGCAGAGATCGAAACAAAAACAAAACAAAGCAAAAGGAAAAAACTGCACAGAGAAGCTGATGTGCATTTGGATAAAATGATGAAATGTATAACCTTTGTAAGGCCATTTGTAAAATCATTAAAAGGAACAACAAAAACAACAAAGACAACAAAACAAAATTTATTGCATGGGCCAAATACAGCTAGTCTGGGCCTAATTTGACCCATAGTCAGCTGGTTTGTCACTTCTGCTCCGCAGCTTAGATGCAATTCAAGATGTTTTAAACACATTGCAACTGTCTTAAATGTCAGAGTTTAATTTCACTCTAAGTCACCAAGTCTTCCCATCCACTTTCAATTTCTTCTCTCTTTAGGCATATTAACAGAGCATTTTCTCAGAGATTGAAGAAGTTTGACCCTTTATTTATTTTTTTGCGGTATTGGGGATTGAACCCAGGGACATTCTACCTCCGAGCGATACCCCCAGCCCTATTTTTTATTTTTTATTTGGAAACAGGGTCTCACTAAGTTGCAGAGGGCCTCACTAAGTACCTGAGGCTGGCTGTGAACCCAGATCCTCCTGTCTCACCCTCCCAATTACTGGGATTACAAGCGTGTGCCACCACGCACAGCTAAGTTTGACCCTTTAATGAAACAGAAACGACTATATTAATTTTGATGATATACACAGATCAATTTATCCAATTAAAAGTTACCCAGTGGGTCAGACCCTGTGGTGGCGCATGCCTGCAATCCCAGTACTTGGGAGGCTGAGATAGGAGGATCACAGGTTCGAGAACAGCCTCAAGAATGTAGCAAGACTCTCAACCTAGTGAGACCCTGTTTCTAAAATGAAAAATAATAAAAAAGGGCTGGGGTGAAGCTCAGCGGTAGAATGCCCCTGGGTTCAATCTCCAATAACGGAAAAAAAAAAGTTACACATTGACAATTTTCCTATTCAATGGTGTTTGTGTGTTTATGTATATCCATAACTATTATTGTTGTAATTATCCTTATATTTTGTGTACAGCCCATATTTGAAATTTCAGTGCTTGATTTTCTTTTTCCCTTTAATATTAAAACATCTTGTCTTGCTTTTAATGTTCAATTAGTGCTCCACATGACCTCAATTCTGCCTTCTTGTGCCACATATACACTCAGAGACTGGTTTTTATTTTGCTCAGAAATATATTTTAACTTAAAATAATTTCTACACCTACTTTGTTTAGTTAAAGAAGAGCTACGAAACATTAAATTTAATTTATGAAGCCCTCTGTTTGTGTTCCAGTCCTCTGCACATGCACACTGTGTTAATGCTGTGTCTCTATATGCCAATGACATTGGGGTTTCTGGCAGAACTCGATATGTAATCAATTATCACCTGTCACGAGTGACTTTTAAGATCCAGCCAGAACTTTTGGAAATAGTGCTTAGCTCCACTGAGAAGGGAAATCTCCCTCTGAAAGTAGTATGGCCCTCGCATTCTTAAATCTCTTATTAAAAGGAGTTTGGACAACTTTCAGCTTCGTCGATATAAAATAGAGTTTCAGCAACTTCCATCCTAAAAAAATTTAATTTTAGCTATTTCAAAACTGACTCAAGAGTATGCTTGTTGCTTAGAAAAGAAATGATAACAAATCTTCAATCATTTCTTTTCTCTGTAGGGGAGCAAGAATCTTACATGCACCACTTACTAGCCAGGGCCTTTCTTTTCTTTTTTCTTTCTTACCCTTGCTTTAAAGCTTGCTTTGATTCCAAACTCAACCAATTGAGAAGAACTGGAATCTGACTCCTTAGGATTCCAGTAGTGTTGCATTTTCTTTCCCTTTTCTTTTTCTTTATTGAGTCTCTCTGGAAAAATAAAATCCATCATTATCCTACCAGCCAGAGAATATCACTAATATTCAACCATAATGGCTTTTCTAGGCAAATATATACTTTTTAGAGCTTATTGTCGTATGGACAGCAGGTGTTCCACAAATGCTATCAAGACCCAAATGATCTTCCTAAATGATAGGGATGTCAACAGGTGATGTAGAGTCACTGTTCCTTGGTTTTAAAGGCTGCAGTAAGTTGGGAGTGGTGGCACCTGTAATCACAGTACCTGGGAGGCTGAGACAAGAGGATTTCAGGTTCGATGCCAGCCTCAGCAATGTAGCAAGACTATGTTTAAAAATAAAATAAAATAAAATAAAATAAAATAAAATAAAATAAAATAAAATGCTCTGGGAGTAGATCTGAGGTAGAACGCTCCTGGGTTCAGTCCCCAGTACCAAAAAAAAAAAAAAAAAGCTGCAGTAAGTTTCCTGATGAGCCCCTTGCTGTGTGGACCTTCTGAAAATGGTTTATTTCCTATGTTCAAACTTTCATATCCTCACTTAGGAAGGGTTGGACTGACCAGTCAGATGATCTCTCCCAGCCTCAGCCTCTGAACTGCCTCAGCAGGGCTCCTCTGTCCTGACTTTCAGGGAAAATGCTTTCCTCAACCTCCAGGGGGCAGACCCAGACCGGTTGTTATGAACCATAGGGTCAGAGGAGGAAGAGGGTGGACTGGGCCCCCAGCTCAGGACAGCAGCAGGCCCAGAGTGAGCGGCTGACCTGGAAATTTGCACGATGTGCACAGCACCTTTGAGGGATGTGGGGTGGGCTGAGCGTGGGGCAGAGATGAACCACCTTCATTGGTGGCTAAACAGTCAAGGCTTAGAGCTGAGCGTCTGACATTCAGACATTTGTCGGCTCTTCCAGTGAGACCTAGAGAAGCACATATTTGTGCCCCCAGAGTGACCACAGGTGAGGGACTACTTCACTGTGGTCTGTCTCCCAGGGTGTGAGGGCATGAAAGCCACGGATATTCATTGTATATTTGTAGGCATGACTGTGTGTTATTAAAAATGCACATTTGGAACAATTAACATCATTCAAATGCCTGCATTTTGAATGTACACCTGCAGTTCTCTCCTATCCACTTAAGGCCACAGTCTCTCAACACCAGATTCTAGAATCTAAAAGAACCAAAGTTTTGTAAGGAGTCTTAGTTTTGGTTTTATAGATTTGCACTCCTTTTTTTTTTTCAGGAGATAATCAGAAAGGATTCTATATTGATAGACCAATGATTTAAAGTGGATTAAATTCCAGAAGTATTTGTTAAGCATTCTCTGTAGAGGTTTGCAAAACATTAATGAGTCTCTTTCGCTTCCAGTGAGATTATATTGAAGCAGGATACCCAAGAATACAAAATACATATCTCACTAACTGCGTTTTTCCCTGTACTTTTGAAAGGGGAGAGCTGATGGGAGATGTATGCTGTAGAAGTTTGGGGATGTCGCTACAGAAAGGCCTATTCTAGAGAACCAAGTGGGAGGAGAATAGAAGCTTTTCATGTCCTTCTGGTGTTTGGAATCCCTCATTCCCAGATGTAGGAGGAAAATAGGAAGCGGGATATAAAAAAGATGGATAGTATCCACTCCAAAACCAGCTTTAAAAGGAAGTAGCACTCTGTGCTTTGCTGATTACCTAAGGTGAAGCGAAGATTAAATTATAGCATCCCTTGCACCTATTTCCCTGAGACATGCCTCCTACAGCATGTCAGCTCCAAGTATTGTAAGGGTTGCTTGAACGGTAGTTGTGTGTTTCACATGAAAACATTTGAATACACACATGCACACATCCATTGCTAAAGTGCATGCACTCAAGGAATTGAATGGAAGGGAAACACCCAACTGGATGTTATCTTTTTTATTTATTTATTTATTTTTTTGCGGTACCTGGGATTGAACCCAGGGGCGTTCTACCTCCGCGCTACACCCCCAGCCCTATTTTTATACTTTATTTTGAAACCGGGTCTCACAAAGTTGCGGAGGGCCTCACTAAGTAGAGAGAGAGAGAGAGAGAGAGAGAGAGAGAGAGAGAGACAGGGAGAGAGAGAGAGATAGAGAGAGAGCTGAGGCTGGCCGTGAACCCAGATCCTCCGGTCTCTGCCTCCCAAAGTACTGGGATTACAAGCGTGCGCCACCACGCCTGGCTAGGGTGTTATCTTTAAAAATAAAACAACTAGGACATTTATTGTCTCATGTAGCCAGAAGTCTAGAGGAGGGGCAGTTCTGAGGGGAGACCTCTTTTGGAAACTGCTGTACAAGAGTTACCCAATGCCTCATGGCTGCCCTGTCCCAGGAGGAAGTCAACCTGACCAGTCTTGCTGGTCTCCCCAGCCAGGGGACTTAGAGTAAGTGAGAGCTTAGCAATGGTTCCCCAGGTCCAGCAAGGAAAGGTTGAAACTGAACTATTATATCCATTTCTAAATTCATCGCTCACCCATATATGACATTGTTCCCATAATATAATTTTAATAGTAGCATTTTGATACCTATTATGTTATTGTACCTTCATACTCACTATCTTATTATGATGATACAATTAAATCCATTTTTTCTCCTGGAAGAGTAAACTGGTACACAGAGTGTTTAAATAGCTTGCCGTAGCTGGGAGTAGTGGCACACACCCATAATCCTAGTACTTGGAAGGCTGAGACAGGAGGATCCCAGGTTCGAGGCCAGTCTCAGCCACTTAGACCTTTTTATAAAAATAAGAACATTTAAAAAGAGGGCTGGGGGTGTAGCTTGGAGGTAGAATGCCCATGAGTTCAATCCCCAGCACCAAAAATAAATAGCTTGCCCCATGCCTCACAAGTGGAAAGAGATAAAACTTCACCTCGAACTCAATACCTTTCACTATAAATTTCATGCTTTCCTCTGAAATATTCTAAGTGCCAATATGCCTATTTTGGATATAACTTCCTGCTAAGCTATCTTTACATGAACATCAAATAAAGAAGAGCAGTAGATAAGACTGATCTCCTGAGCCACATTAGAGATTCTTCTCACCGCTCTATAATCACACCTATACGCAGACATGGCCAACACTGGACCTGTTCGCTATGCTCCGGAGGCTCGGAGCCCACTGTGAGAGCGGTGTGCACAGTGTTTCCATGGGGATTATGATGGACAAGTTCCCTGACTCCTCCCACTTCTTCCCCATAGGTTCTTTGGACCCTCCATGGCAGCGACGTCTCTGTATCTCCAGCACTGGCACCTAACGCCTAACTCTGCCACCCACCCCTTCTCCCTGCTGGGCACTGCTCCCAGGGGCAGCCAGGCAGCCTCCACGCTAGCCTCTACCTGCATGAACAGTGCTGCTTCTGCCTGTGCCCAGGATGGGCCCCCATCTTCCATGCTTCCTCCAGCCCCAGCACTAATCGAGACTGTCTGCAGTTATCCCTTCTCTCCTTACACCCCCATACCGCGGGTAGAAGGGAAGCCCAACTCTGGTTGATCCTTGTCAACCAAGTCTCTTAAACTGACCCATGTGTCTTTTTTTTTTCTTTGTTATTAGTACCTCTTTTTATGTTAGGGTTTCTGGGGCTCAGTCCTTGGATTCTTCTCTGACTCTACTTACTCCTAGGTAATCTCATTCAGGTGCTGCGGTTTCAGAAGCCTTCTCCATACTGATGACACCCCCTCCTTCGTAGTGACTTCCAAATATGTACGTTAACCTACACTCTCTCTTGAAATGTATACAGACTTCTCTACTTAGATGTCAATACGCATTTTCAACTGGATTTGCTCAAATAGAATCTATTATTATTATTATTATTGTTATTATTGTTATTATTATTTATTTCTTACTGGGGATTGAGTCCATGAGTGTTCTACCTCTGAGCTACACCCCCAGCCTATTTTACTTTTTATTTTGAAACAGAGTCTCTCTAAGTTGCCACAGGCTGGTCTTGAACCTGCTGTCTTCCTATCTTGGCCTCCCAAGAACTGGGATTACAGGTGTGTGCTCCCTAATGATCAAATTTATAGCCAAAGTGATACATTTATTTATTTATTTATTTATTTTTGTTTATTTATTTATTTTGCATTGGGGATTTAACCCAGGGGCATTCTACCTCTGGGATATACCCCCAGCCCTTTTTAAAAATTTTTTAAATTTTGAAACAGGGTCTCACTAGGTTGCTGAGAGTCTCACAGTGTTGATGAGGCTGTCCTCAAACCTGCGATCCTCCTATCTCAGCCTCCTAAGTACTGAGATTACAGGTATGCACCACCATGCCCAGCGTCAAAGTGATACTTTGAACACGACTTTTGCCCCCTCAAGCCCTAACTAGCATCCAATCTTGCTCAAAATCCAAAATCTTGACTATGACTCAAAGATGCAGCGTGGTCTGGACCCTTGGCAGCTCTGACCCCCAGGCTCCTGTGTTCCCCTTGGATGAGCCTCTCTCTGTTCCTACATCACAGCACGACACTGTTTTGCCACAGGGCCTTTGCAGGTGCCAGTGCCTTCCCTCTCATGGTCTTTCTCTGATTATTTTCACAGCTGGTTCTCCCATTTATTTCAGGACTTTAGGTTTCCATTGGCTCCGTAAAAGAGAGATCTTCTCTGTACTGTGTGTGTAAAATTATTCCTTCTTCCTCTCTCTCTCCCTCTTCTACCTCTACTCCTTTATAGAGACCATTATCATTGGTCTTTTTGAATATGTATTTGGTGAATGAATGAATGACAAGAAAAATACAGATGTTTGTGAAAGGAATTTCGGTATATTGACTTCAGATGATTTTATTTTATTATTTTATTTGTGTGTGTGTGTGTGTGTGTGTGTGTGTGTGTGTGTGTGTTACTGGGAATTGAACCTAGGGGCATTCTACCTCTGAGCTACACCCCCAGCCCTATTTACTTTTTATTTTGAAACAGGATCTCACTAAGTTGCTGAGACTGGTCACCAACCTGCAATCCTCCTGTCTCAGCCTCCCAAGTACTGGGATTACAGGCACGTGCCACCAAGCCTGGCTTTAAGATGATTTTATTTAAAAATTGTCTACAATATCATTTTCTTTAAGAAAATTACTGTTTAGGTTTTTTTGGCATGAAAGTATGATCTCCAATGTACTACCAAACTTTGATATAAATGCTGTTTTTTACTTTCTCTTTTTTAAATATACTTTTATTGGTGCCTTGTAATTATACATCATAATGAGGTTCAAAGTGCCCACTCTCCTGACCCTACATATCAGTGAGATTGGTAATGATACCTTCATATATGAATACAACATTATTTGAACAGTTTTCTTCCTTAGTCCTCCTTTTTTACCCCTCCCTCTCCTATCTCCCTCAGTCGCCTTCCACTATTTCACTGGTGTTTCTTCTCATTTATCTGAAGTTCCTTTTGTTTCCTGTTTTCTCTCTAGCTTCTACATATAAGAGAAAACATACAACCTTTGACTTCCTGAGATTGGCTGATCTCACTCAGCATGATATTCTCTAGTTCCATCCATTTTGCTGCAGAGAATATAACTTTGTTCTTTATGTTTGAGTAAAACTCCATGCGTGTATATGCCACAATTTCTTTATCCATTCATCTGATGGGGAGGGAGGAGGAGGGATTGGGATGGGGTTAGGAGGAGACCATACCAAGAGATGTTGTGTGTAGCCGGGCGTGGTGATGCACGCTTGTAATCCCAGTACTTGGGAGGCTGAGACAGGAGGATCACAGGTTGGTGGCCAGCCTCAGCTACTTAATGAGGCCCTCCACAACTTAGTGAGACCCTGTTTCAAAATAAGGAATACAAAAATAGGACTGGGGATGTAGCTCGGAGGTAGAATGCCCCTGGGTTCAATCCCCAGTACCGCAAAAACAAAAAGATGTTGTGTGTATATATGAATGTATTACTTTGTGTGTGTGTGTGTGTGTGTGTGTGTGTGTGTGTGTGTTACTGGAGATTGAACCCAGGGTCATTCTACCTCCAAGATATACCCTCAGCCCTATTTTGTTTTTGTTTTTACTTGGAAACAGGGTCTCACTAAGTTGCTGACAGCCTCTCTAAATTGCTGAGGCTGGCCTCGAACCTGGGATTTTCCTGTCGAATGTATCACTTTGAATCTCACTACGATGGATAATCATATTGCACCAACAAATTTTTTTTAAATCAAGTTAAAAACTATATATTTCTAGTGGAAATAGAATCTCTGTAGATTTGTCAACATTTTATCTTTAGAAAATAAATGTGAATTCTGCATGTATTTTATAATTATTAGCAATTGAAAAGCTCAGGAAGTTAATTCCCACAACTAATCCCCATTCATTCTTTTCCTTACTAGTTTTCTATTGAGAAAACAAGTTAAAAACTCTTCTAGCAACCATTCATTTTCCAAAGTCAAAACCTTAGGGTTTCATCTGTTTTTTCCCTAACATTTTAATTACTACTGCCAAAGGGTTACTTGATTCTGAGGAATATGTTTAGGATTTTGTTCTTTCTCATGTCTTCCCTTTGTCTGTGAACTTTAAATAATTTGAAACTTACATTGTTTCAGACTCATTTATACTCAACTCAGTTACCTCAATAAAATAAGTGACATTTAGCTGGGTGTGGTGGTATAGGCCTGTAATCCCAGTACTTGGGAAGCTGAGACAAGAGGATCACTGGTTCAAGGCTAGTGTCAGCAACTTTGTGAGGACCTCAGCAACTTAGCGAGACTCTTGTTTCGAAAAAATGAAATAAGGCTGGGGTGAAGCTCAGAGGTAGAATGCCCCTGGGTTCAATACCCAGTTACACACACACACACACACACACACACACACACACACACAGAGTAACGTTTGATGTCCAGAGTAAGGCATTTTCTATTATACTAAGGGTGATTCACTTTTGTTTTTTTGGCCAAGGATATGCAAACTGGAATTTCAGAAATTTTGAAATTCGAAACACATGATATCTGAGTGGGTCCTAAGCTTGGCAAAATTTCTTTTCTGCTCTTCATACTCTCTTCCCCTTCTCCCTACGTACAGCAATAACTTAAGAGTCATGAGCCTGTTTATTTTGGAAGCTATTATTATTATGTAGAGTATTTCTAGGAGGTTATATTTTTAAGGAAACTGAGTGATATTTAGCTGTAAAACTGCCCTTCGGGAGACAGAGCGAAGCAGATATACACCAGGTGTTCTGAGAACGCATCTGCTCCTTGCCCAGGACCAGTGTCTTTCACAGTGAGGAGAAAGGTGTTGGTTCTACAAAACAGTCCAGGCAAGCGAGGTCGAAACTGATTGAAGTAAATTATTCTTAAGCCTGGATTCTCCTCTCCTTTGAAGGTAGGGGTAAATTTGGTTTCCTGCATCCAGGTGGTCCTCAGATGTCCCAAATTAAAGCATAGCAAAAATGGGGTTTTCACAGGGACTCTCCTCTGACCAGTCTTTCTGTGCAACAGAGCCGGTGGAAACTTCAGTGCAAGCAGAAAGGGATGAGGCGCGGGATTTTCCTCTGTGTTGGAAATCGGCCAAGATCCTGAATGTTAATCACCCAATTCTTGTAAAAGGTGCAGCGGGGCCTTTCCTTCCCACAAATGGCTGGAATCGTCCTTTTTCCACTTCGTCTGTGAGGCTCTGTCAGAGGTGGTGGTTCTAAAGGAATATTTACACAATACTCAAAAATAGAGGTAGAAAATCAGAGCGCTGCACTTGTGGACTTCAGACTTGAGGCCTCATGAAAAACAGGCTGTGAATAATGGTTTTCCATTGCTATTGAGGTCACATCTAAAAATTGAACATTTCAGGGGGGAAGTATCTGTCCTTAAATGTCTTCCCGGCTCTACGCTGGCCTCTGTGGTACGCACAGCTGCTACCAGGCATCGGAGTCTCTCTCTGGGCTACCTTCTCAGGAAGATGGTCTTTTCCTTCCTCCCTGCTCAACTTTAACATGATGATGGTAACACATACTTGGGTCTTGTTTCCTCTTAAGTTATCCTAGGTGGACAAATGACATTTAAACTACCCATCCTATGATTATTATGAGGATCGATGGACAAAGAGTTGATGTTGTACTTTGTAAGTTATAAAGTACTATACTAATGCAAGCTATTATTACTATTACTTAGACACTTCTACACTTCTAGTAGAATTTGTTTTTTTTTTGTGGTACTAGGGATTAAACCCAGGGGCATTCTACCTCCGAGCTCCACCCCCAGCCCTATTTTTTATTATTTATTTTGAAATAGTGTCTCACTAAGTTGGGGAAGACCTCACTAAGTAGCTAAGGCTAGCTGCGAACCTAGATCCTCCTGTCTCTGCCTCCCAAGTACTGGGATTACAAATGTGTGTCACCACACCCGCTAGAATATGTTTTTAAGAAATATATTCCTTTTTTCAAATTTCCACAGTATTATGACCAGGGAAGATTAGAAATTATTGGAGTTACCCTAGTACTCAGAGGAACCAAGTAAAAGCAATCATTTTCTTTGTTTCAAGTACAGCATTTAGAAGGAAAGATATATGATACTTGTGTTAACTGGGCAGGGTGGCACATGCCTATAATTCCAGTACTTGGGAGGCTGAGACAGGTTCAAGGCCAGCCTCAGCAACCTAGTGAGGTCCTCTGTAACTGTTTCAAAATATAAAATAAAAAGGGCTGGGGTATAGCATGGAGGTAGAATGCCCCTGGGTTCAATCCTCAATACCAAATATATATATTCTTGTATTGTTATGGAAGTGAAGGTAAAACTTTATTTATGCATTATAATAAAATAGAAACTTTTTTGTTCACAGGGAAAAGATGACTCCAATTTCCAAATTTATAAAGACAGAAATCCTTTAACAGCATAGAAGAAGAAGTTCAGCAGATTGGTTAATATTAAGGGCAGAAAGTCTTGATACATATTTGGGTCTAAGGCAACAGACAGAGGGCAGAGACAAATGCTTGGAGACCTGAGTGAAATCAAGGGGAAGAACAGGTTTGAGGATTAAGCCTCTGCCCCCATGCTTCGTTGGCCTGTTTATTTTAGGACAAGGCCTGGCTATTCTTGATTCTATGAGGGGATTCTATTTCATTTCATTTTCCAATCACGGGCACTGCTTAACACCACTTAAGCCAATAACTCTCTGGATTTTACCCCACAGGCCCGACTTCTGACAAAGTCCACAGAGGCCACCATTCTCTTACGCATTCGGTCATCTCAGCTCTTGTAGAGGCCACAGAGTTGGCAAATGTGTGGAAAGTTGTTCATTATTCAGGGACTGGTTATGAAGGAGAAGAGAGAGAGAGAGAGAGAAGTCTTGAAAAGAATTGATCAGGGATATGGATGGGAAAATATAACGTAGACAGAGTCATAGACTGGACACAATTAAAATCTTCTTTGTGATATTTCTCTTTCTTCCTGGTGTTCCTATATTGTAGAAAAAGGGTCAAGGAAAATCCTGGTTCAAAAGGTAAAGAGGCATTCCTCTGTGTCTCAAAGCACTATCATCTCCTCTTTTTTTGAATGTCTACAGAGCTCTATTCATAATAATAAAAAATATCATTTCCTTTTAAAGCTTAATTTTGTGTGGCTTAATTAATTAATTAATTAACTAATCAAACAGACATTGATTGAGCAAGTGCCACACTCCAGGCACTACACTAAGCACTGGGCATAGGGCGAAAACCAAAGGCAAGATACAAGACACTGAAGAAATAACCATTTGTGATGGGCCCGGGCACCAGGCAGCTCTAAAGCAATCTCTTAACAAGGTCAACCAAAAGTTGAAAGTAAGAAAACAGGATTTTGCGTTGATCTTCTCTGAGGCAACAGCTGTGGCCCCTTGCAAAGCAATTAAGCCTGGGGCTAAGATTCCAATCCCATCTCATCTCCGCTGCAGGGCAACCTTGGAACATTCTTAGCTCTTAATCGATTGCGTTCCTTTTTTTTTTTTTTTTGCCTGGGCATCTCAGATGGTGGCATTCCCAAGGCTGATTAGCTCTGAGTTCCTTCCCTATGAAGCCAAAGCCACCATGTAATTTCCATTAGACCTGAAAATGATCCCGATTTAAAGCTTAGATGGAGCCCATAAGCTGTTGCCTAATCATACTTAAGAATGAACTGGCCTGGGCTCAATGTTCTTCATTTCTTTAGTAGTAAAATGATTCTCAAAAATAGATGTCTCTTTTTGTGGCCCATCCAGGAGGCACGGTGGCAGCCTAGGTGGGAATCGATTACTGCATTAAACGTCAGAACTCCAGCGCTGAGTTGCAGGGTGACTTTGGGTGAGCCACTTCACTGTCCTCCACCTCCATCTGGTTCTTTTAGTGTCTTGGATGTGGAAGGCTTTGAAACTGGACTTGGGGGTAGAGAGTGGATGGGTGAGGAGGGGAAGGGTCTTCAAAGGTAAAGAACACCTGCCCTGTTCTCTGGGAGGAGCCATGTCTGAGGAACTGGTTTTGTAAAGCAGGGACTAGAACCCCATGGGAGAAGCCGAGGAGTGCTCAGCTGCGGCCGGAACACACAGAAAGGAGACCCGTTCCTTCCAGGAACTATGCAGGGGGATTTGAGGATGCCTCCCAGAGGTGCTTCCCGATGAGCTGGATTTTGAAGAATGAAGAGGAATCCCCTGAATGCAGAAATAGAGATTCCTACTTGTTCTGTTCTCCAAAAGAAACAATGTTCCTGGATTCTGCTTATTTCTCAGAAAGATTTTGAGAACAGATACATAAAACGCCACTAGCATGGGAGTCCAGCTCCTCCCTGAGTGTCCTGCACGCTGGTCCCAACAGGAAATGATGCCACATTATTCCCAGAACCCTGATGGCTCCACCCCCCCAACCCTGTGCCAGGGGACACTTGTTGATCTTTTCCCCCTGGCAGATGGGAAGAGCCGACCTGCTCACAGCCCCCTTCTTAGTCCATTCCTGGTTTGTGCTGATGTTGGGGCTGACATGGTCTGTGGCAATATGGCTCTTAGTGCTATTGTGTGTGTGGTGGGGGGCAGTGCAGTGCCCGAGAAGTGCCATGGTCACTCTCCCAGGAACCAGGCTTTGGATCGCCTTCCTTTCTTCTCTCTCTCTCTCTCTCTCTCTCTCTCTCTTTTAAATTTTTTTGGTACTGCAGATTGAATCCAGGGGCATTTTGCCTCTGAGCTACCCCACCCAGCCCTACTTTAGTTTCGATTTTAAAACAGGGTCTCACTAAGTTCCTGAGGAGCTCACTAAGTTGCTGAGGCTGGCCTCGAACCTGCAATCCTCCTGTCTCAGCCTCCTAAGTACTGGGATTATAGATGTGAGCCACCATGCCCGGTTATTAGACCTTTTTCTTCCATCTTCTTCCATTAGAGGGAGGAGGATTTCTCACATGGCTTTCTTAGAGAAGTGAGATCAAACTCAACTGGTCAGTTGGCTCTGCACACTCATCCTGGATGTCCCCCCATGAGCTGGTGGCCACCATGACACCGGCTTCCTCTGTGCAGGTTTGGCTTCCCTGATGATGGAGGAAACCTAGTGCCGGGACATCAGAACAGGCAGGCATTTTGGAAGCCACCCACAGTCTTGGGCTTGTGGGGATTTAATGTACAACCAGTCAGCCATGAAAGGACAAATCCTAGGTAATGACGCTTGGGTCCCGCCTCAGTGCTTAAAGTTATTATCCCAAGTCCTCGGTTCCTACAAAAAAGTCCCAAAAGCCACACATGGGAATACTTGCCGAATCGCTTCCCATGTCATGTGAAGTTTCTGGGTCTCTGTGGCCTTATCTGTGACATGGTGAGGAGGGACAGACTTAAGTGACAAAATTCTTTGGAACCCCGCAAGATCCAATAGCCCATGACCCTCGTGACCTTCCCAAGTTACAGAAGACTCTCAAACCAGGAGGAGACTATGTGTTGTGCATGGGAGTGGGGATTTTAAAGACTGATTTAATAAAATAGGCTTCCAAGACAGCATTATCCATCAGAAATGTGGTACATTCTAACATACTGAAAAATATTACATTTTAACGCAGACCTAGAGTTGAATTCTGCTTCCGCCACTTACCACCTGTGTCATGATGTACAAGTTTCTTTACCTCTCTCTGCCACAGGCATCTTCTTAGATAGTGTTATTAACAGCCTTATTGTATTAAAGTTGAAAAAAAAGGAGTCGTAGGAACATGAAGTATATAAGTGCTTTGCTCAAAATGGAATAATGCTAACATCGTTTTTTTAAATAGTAACAAAACTAACTAACAAAGAACACATTAGTGACTTCAAGAATAAGCATCAAAGAAAATGTAGGAAGTGGTTGAACTGGAAGATAGACTTGGTGTAGGAGGCAGGAAGGCCAGGCTTCAGCCTTTTCCCCTCAATGACTGTTTTTGTGACCTACGGCAAGCTGATATTACCTTCAGAGCTCTACTGTCTGTGGTCCTGAAATTAGGAGGGGCGATGCTGGCCTCACACTGATGCCTGAGGGACAACTGAAGAATAATGCAGGTGTGCACTGAACACTTTCCTGAGGTAAAGATGGGTGGGGTGGTCTGTGGACTTTGTCTGGGTCCTGGTGGGGGTCCTTATGTTTGGCTGTGGTGACACGTTTCCCTGCAGGAGTCAGCTGTGAGTGTTTGGTGGGTGCGTTTAGGGCTCACCCCTGGTGTAAAATCCACATTCTTTTATGTTATTTTTTGTAATATACAAAGTCAGTAACATCCTTTTCTCTTGGCTTCCACCCTGACACATACTGCAAGAGGAACTCCAGGGCCCAGGAACTGGGCTTTGCTCAGATTAATTATTCACTAGGATGGGCATTCTGAACTTCCTTCCTTCCTCCTTCTTTCCCTTCAATTCACTGTTCATTCATTCAGCAAGTATCTATTAAGTCCCTCATATGTGCTAGATTGGTGCATTAGAACATACGTTAGTATGGGGAAGACAGAAAATAAATAAATGGATGGTACCATTCCAGATTTAGGCATGAAGAAGAAAATAAATGAGATGGTGTAGAAGAAAGGAATGGAGGAGGTGGACTACTCCATCTTGAGATGCAGACTCTGGAGGTCTGGGGTGGCTCCAGGAATCTGTGATATTAAGCAGAAGGTCCGGGGATTCTGCCGCAGCTGGTACCTTGACAGCCCTTTAGCATCTCTGTCCTAGGGAATGTTCTGGGTGCATGGCCTTCAGGGAGATGTGCCTTGTGTGAGTGGCGGAGTGACATAGGGTGTGTTTCAGGGTGAAGGTTAATTGCTCAGCGCAGATTCCCACCTGAAACTCCCTCTTCCTGGCACTCCCTCAGCCCTGCAGCTGCCTTCTGTGCATGAATAGCCCTGACCACCTGTTGGCTGTAGCCTCAAACTTAGAGGATTAATATGTTCTTATCTGAAATGACGGAAAAGGGAGGAGGGGGAAGTGAAATTGTTAACATGGTTCTCCTTATCTCCCTTCTCCCCGATCCTTTTCTGATCCCCCTTCCCGGATCCTCTTCCACTCTCTCAAATCTGCTTCGAGCAGCTGCCGGCCCCCTGGCCCGATGGGCCTCCGTGCCAGCTGTCCAACGTCACACATCAATCTTCCATCTTTACTGCAAATCTCCAGTGATCGAATTTCACATTTCCAGGACTCTGGCCATAAAGCCCCCTTCTCTGGTATAATTAGTAATTAGAGGAAAAATGTTAGCTAACGGACACTCAATCCCCATCTGTCAAGCGAGGAAATTCCCATTCAGGCAGAGGCCTGACCACTCTATCTAGGTGACGGACTAGTCACAACCTGCTCTTCTGAACTAAGCAGTTCCAGTGGAAAGAGAGAAACAGCTATGTTTCTGGTGTCTGCTGGTCTGTACACATGCATATATAATTTATTTCTCAATTTAAAAAAAATCATGTCTACAATTGCCAAACTTTAGAACCAGCCAAGGTGTCCATCAACAGATGAATGGATTACAAGACTATGGGATATGTACACAATGGAATTTTATGCTCCCATAAAGAAGAACAAAATTATATCATTTGCAGGGAAATGGAGAGAACTAGAGAACATTACGCTAAGTGAGATAAGTCAGTCACAAAGAGTGAAAAGTCGAATGTTCTCCTTAATATGTGGAAGCTAGATAGAATGGGACTTAGAAGGGACTCCAGACAAAGAAGAAAACTTTAGATGAACAAAGAAGGTGACCTAACTGAGGGAGTTGGGAGGGGGGTGGAGGGAAACACACTAAGGCACCTGATGTAAATACACAAACTTATAAGACTCAATCACTATGCGGAGCACTCCCATGTGGCTTCTAATATCGCGTCACTGGGCACATCACTAGGGGGAGTTCCTGTTCCTCGAGGCTCTTCCTAAGCTGTGGCTGTTGCTTCTCCCTTCAATCCTGCAAGAACTCATGCTTTGCTGAGCTTGGAGTTCAGTTGTTATTTAACTAAACACGGGCCAATAGCTCAACGTGGGTACCCTAAACAAACACACAAATAAGACCCCTCAAGCTCAGTGTGTTTCTGGAATGCGGTGATTGTTTGCTGTGCTCAGTGTTCCTTGGATCACAGCAGGCTGGTTGGGTTACTTCTGAGACCTAACCTTACTGAGCACACAGAATCCTGTCTGTGGCTCAGAGGCCAATCATCAAGAAAGCAAGTGAGTTTCGTTCTTTATCATTTGAAGAATGGTTGAATATTCAGAGAACAGAGGCCTTAGAGAGAGAATGTGAGTTGTTTGCAACTGTTTAGAAGGTTTGCATGCCATAAGGGCTTGACCCCATTCTGCAGCACCAGAGGTCAACATGGCATGACAATTATGGAGGGTTGGGTTTTAGCTTGATGTGGCAGGCCCTGGAGTCAGGAGTCCTAGAATTAAATTTTACTCTGCCACTTATCAGCTGTGTGATGGTGTGTGAGTTTCTTTACCTCTCTTTACTTCAATTTTCTCATCTGTAAAGTAGGGACAATAGTTGTACCTGCAGAGCTGTGAAAATTGAGTGAGTATATATATATATATATATATATATATATATATATATATATGCAACAAGGGCTAGCACACAGAAAGCATTGGCTGTTTATGTTACTACAAAAATATGTGGCATGGTCACCTGGCCAGAAAACTCAACATATTTCAAAATGTTTTCCATAAAACGTGACTCCCTAAAGAGTACAGTTGGAGAGATGAGAAAAGGATTTTGAGATCAAAATGGGTGAGATTCATGATATGCTGGACAGTAAAAGAAAAGCACGTGATTTTCACATAGCCAAATGTTTCCAATTTATTTCACCACGGAATTCTTATTTAGTAGAGAAATATATTGTGAAATGCAGTGTTATATAAAGCATATCTGAGAAAAAGCTGCATGATAGAATTGGCCCTCAGTGAGTTGTGCTGGTGGGTGGGGCGGTGACTACATTTTGGTGGGTTGCTTAGATTGCACTGGTGGGAAGGGCTTCTGCTCTGATCAGTTGTTCTGTGTCTAGCACTTTAACGCCAACATCAGAGTGTGGAGACACCATTTCTGTCACCTCCCCGGATCTCTCTGCTTTGAAACAGACGGTTTGGAGGTGAATGATTGGAAGAAAACAGAACATTTCCTCAATCGCACATTTATGGAAAAGACATTTGTTTATGCCAGGCCTCATGATAAGGGACAGAGGCGCGAGGATGGTGGGATCCTCATCCCTCTCTCAGGTGTAGAAGGGTGAGGGCATAGGTGTGTGGTCCAGCAGACTATAGGCTGCACATTCACAAACAAAAGGCCTAAGACAGCAGGTAGGAGGGAACACTAATTCTGATGGAGGGGAGAGGTGTCTGGTGGTGTCGCCTTTCAGGCCCTGTCTCTGAGCTGAAGAACAATACATAGTATATAGGTAGAGGCATGGACCAGGGGAAGATGAGCCTTAGCAGATGGGAGAACAGGAAGAGGAGCCGGGACAAGGATAGAATGTACTTGTGTTCAAAGGCAAGAATGCTTCCAAAGGAACACCACATTCACAGGTTACTGGGCAAGGGCTACATCACCAAGCAGCCATGAGGTTTTCCATTTGCTTCCATTGCTTACAAAAACACGTTAACTAAACACAGGCCAATAGCGCAATGTGGGTACCCTAAAAAAAGTTAATAAACAACACCATTTTCTAAACTGTTTGAGTCTTGGATTCATTTGTAAAATGGGGGCGATGGTGGTAGAGTATATTTTTAAGACACCCTTCTTATTCTAGATTCTTCAATGCCACCACTGTTTCTAAATTGGGATCTATAACGCTTTGTTCCTGTTATATCCGATGCCAGCCAGCCGATTGTGTGAAAGTTTAAAATCTTTATCTTAAGTCAACCACTTTTATTCCCTTAATTGTTAGTTCTGCACTGTCCCGACCTCTTCTTTTTCATTTTTTATTTTCATTCCTTATTTTCAAAGGGGAAGATTTGAACTCAGAATTCTAGGTGTGGCCTCCCCTAGGGATACTGAGATCATCCGTCTTCTACTTACTGGCTTGATGATTCTGTCTCCAGCTAATTCTGTTGAGCAGAACATTGCAAACTCATGTGTTTCTGGTTACTTGCTCCCAAATGCATTACTTTGCGTTTTTCTAAGTGGAATCCCATTTCATTCTTTTCCACCCATCTTTCTGTAGTCTCTTAATATCATCCATGTGCTCACTGTCTGCCCACACCGGGGCTCTGCTTTTTCTTGCTTGGCACTTTCTGCATATCCCACTAGTCTTTCTAAAAGAACACTGAGTCTGGTACTTTCTCCTCTATCCCTTTACCTACCTGTGAACTCACAGCCCAGCGCCTGGTCTTCATGATGGCACTCAGATCCTGGGTCGTCCTTGCCTTTTAGTTGGAAACATCACTTTGCAAATGCATTTAAAACTTTGAATGGTTGCTTCTTCATCTGCTAGTCTCTAAGTTCTTTTTTTTTTTTTTTGCGGTACCAGGGATTGAACGCAGGGGCATTCTACTTCTGCGCTACGCCCCCAGCCCTATTTTTTAGACTTTATTTTGAAACCGGGTCTCACGAAGTTGCGGAGGGCCTCACCAAGTAGAGATAGAGAGAGAGAGACAGAGAGAGGGAGAGAGAGAGAGAGAGAGAGCAGAGGCTGGCCGCGAACCCGGATCCTCCGGTCTCCGCCTCCCAAAGTACTGGGATTACAAGCGTGCGCCACCACGCCCGGCTTCTCTAAGTTCTTAAGGATTTTGACTTTTTGTTAAAATGTCGTTGGATGCTACCATTAAAGTAATAATCAACATCCCCATTTTAAGGTTGCATAAACAGGTCCAGTGAAGATTTGTGTGGAATTGTTAAGGCAACTATGGAAGAAACCAGCATCTAAGGTTCCTATCTTCCAGAGTTGTGATAGTTGGTCTGGTTTGTCAACTTAACCCTCCTAAGATCATGTGACTTTGGTTGTGTAACAGCAGATTGAACCGGAAGTCCTCCCCTAAATGTGGGTAGCAGGGTTCTGATAGGTACAGGACTTAGATAAAAGAAGGAGAAAGCCGCGTAGAGGGAGCCGCAACTCTTCCTGAAGAAAACGTGTCTGCTCTAGTCTGAGATCGTTGGTCTCCAACTCTGCCGTTTCCTTGAAGAGCTTCTTGATCTTCTGCTCTCGTCTGAGATCGTCGGCCTCCAGCCTTCGAGTTGAAACTTCACCATCATTTCTCCGAAGAGCTTCCTTATCTTCACATCTTGGACTGGACTGAATTGGTGGTTGTTTCAATCCTAAGGCTCCAGCTCTTAGACCGCCCGACCAGTTACTGATTCCTCTGATTCTTCACGTGCAGTTGAAACTCAGGACTACATTGTGAGCTGATCTAATAAATCCTTTTTTTTTCATTCTGTGAAATTCTGTTGATCTAGTGAACCCTGACCCATACAAGAGTGCAGAGGGTACCTGGAGAGTTTTGCGAAACCAGAGGTGGCATTGGAATGACAATGCAATGGGGAGATGAATGAAAAAAGAATAATGATACAAATTTCCTTGCTCTGATAAAGCTGCACAATGATAGTGCCAATCAAATTCTCCAACCCCAAGAATCTCATTCCCTTGGAGATCCAGTCACAGTGTGTGTGCCTGCACCCTATAAGAGGCTGCAGGAGTAGGAGGCTTATCCATCTTCAATAGTTAAAAAAATGTTGCCCGGTGTGGTGCTGCATGCCTGAAATCCCAGCACTTGGGATGATGAGAGAGGAGGATCTCCAGTTTGAGACCAGCCTCAGCAACTTAGAAAGATCCTCAGCAACCTAGGGAGACCCTATTTCAAACAAAAACTAAAAAAGGCTGGGGTGTAACTCAAAGGTAGAATGCCCCTGGATTCAGTACCAAAAAAAGAAAAGAAAAAGTAAGTTTCAGTCAGGCATGGTGGGGCACACCTATAATCTCAGTACTTAGGAGGCTGAGATAGGAGTATCATGGGTTTGAGACCAGCTTCAGCAATTTAATGAGACCCTCAGCAACTTAGACCCTGTTTCAAAAAAATAAAAAGAGCTGAGGGTATAACTCAGAGGTAGAATGCTTCTAGGTTCAATTCTTAGTATCACCAAAAAAGTTTTAATGGAAAATAATGCTCAGAATCCCTTTCTTCCTTTCCCAACTTAGTCTAATAGTATGTGGTTTTAGCCCAGTCCCTAGGATTTTTCTCTATTCCTCACAAGCCTTCAGAAAGATTATAAGTGGTTTTCTCCATATTGTTTTGCATGCTCAACATGGTAGGTTCCTCTTTCTGTTAATCTTTGTGCATTCAGGATTTCCAAATTCCTGCTAAAATGATTTACAATTCATCTTACTCTGTACCATTTTTATGGCTTCCTCATTTACTAATCATTTGCCTGAATTGTGAAAGAGGTCTAAGCGTTTAGCTCGTTATTTTCTGTTGCCTGGTCATTACTCACTGACTTATTTAGAAGGACGACTTTCCTCCAGTGTTTCTCCACATCATGACAATTATAAACAAAAACACTTTATTCTTTTTAGACTGTTATGCTAGCATTAAGTCATTCTGTTTTTTTTTTCCTGCCAAATTTTCCCTCCAACTTTTGACTGAGGTTGGGTCTACATGATACCAAAACATCCAAATGAAAAAGAAAAATTCAGTTGAACCACTCAGATGTTTCTCCACCAAATCCAGATGTTTGGCAAGTGTGGACACTGCCTCTGGATAATGAGCGATTCCTCCTGCAGTCAACATTTTCATCGCACAGCTTTAATTTAAAGTGTGATTTTGATAGCCTGTGTGCAATCCATAGAATGGGTGGTTCTAGTGGGTTCAACCCCTGTGTGAAAAGAACCTCCGACGCGCTCATTTGAGGTGAAGATGCTGGTCCTGGGCGGGCGCTTCATTGTTACCATGAAGAATTGCGGGTCAGGAAGTGGGCATTTATCCCAGCGTAAACACATCCAGATGCAAAAAATTCAAGGGGGAAAGAATCAGGAACTTGAATCTTCTTCGGCTGTAGAATTGTGGTAACTATTTCAAAATATCCACACTCTCCAACTCTTTTATTCTGCATAATTTTCCTAACATGTCCCCTAATATAATTAAATGAAAAACACGTATTTTGCATTTAGACACTAATTGCCATTCTGAAAGATTTGAAACACGGAGCACATGGTCCTTTCCACATTTTCTTAATATTGCAGTGAAAGGATGTTGATTATCTTCATTTATCAAATGACCCGAGCAAGGCTTAGACAGTGTCTCTCATGTTAAAAGTAGACCTGAATCTAAGATCATAGATTTGAAGGATATTAAAGGTCCTTTAAGAAAAAAAATCCCATGTGTGTTTAAGCCTGTTCCCCATCTGGCACTTGGGTTGAGTAGTTATCCAAGCAGGCAGTTCTAGAAGATCTAGAGACGGAGAGTGGCCTCTATTTTTATTTATTTATTTTTTATAATTTCCCTAATTTTTATTTATTTATTTTTTATAATTTCTCTGTGGCTTCCGTTTGCTGCACCCTGACTTCTCCCTTGGCTCCACAGAATAAGTCAGGGTGTCTTTTCCATTGGTATAAAGTATTGGTACTTGAAATAATTTGTCATTCCCTTTACCTCTTGTCACTCACTTCTGAAACATTATCTGAGACTTCTTTCCTCCAGCTACCTCTGTCCCTCTTATTATGAGGTCTTGCCTTGTTGTTGTTGTTGTTGTTTTGTTTTTATTTTTTAAGCACTGAATACAAAGGGCGGGCATGCCTTCTGGAGGCTTCCCGCCCTGAGCTCTGAGTCTGCCTGGAGTCTGGCAGCCGTCCATCAAGGCAGGAACCCGCCCCTCCACCTCATCCTGGTTCACGTGAGATGGCTCCACCCTGCTCTCTCTTGCATCTCCCAGCTCATCCTCGCTTCAGATGCCCTGTTTTCTGAGGACAACTAGCAACGTAAGTAATGTCTCCCTCCAGTACAGTTCGCTGCATCCCCCCGCAGCAGCCACTGCTACCCACCTCCTCCTGGCAGGGCTCCAGGACAAGGTGAGGGCTCTGAAACTTTTACACAGCACTAAATAGGTAAGGGACTCTGTCAGGTACTGCAGACCACCTAATGATGGAAAGTCTGACCTGGCAGGCAGTTAATCAGCAGCAGGGACTCTGGAGCTCAGAGGAGAGCAGCAAATTTATATGCTCCCTCTTTGTGCTGAGGGATTGCCCCCTCTTCTCACCTGAGCTATGCAGAGGCTCCCACACATCTGTAGTCTCTTTATAGGTTCTGGAAGCCATTCTTGAGGCCCCAGCAGGAACTCCCCTGCTAAGAACAACTGACTTTGCCTTCCACCTTTTAGCCTTCCTCCAGGTCCAGCTCAACATTGCCTCGTCCAGAATTTAAAGTTCTTTGAATTGTGGTTTGTACCACTAGCACCTTGGGTTTTTATAAAAGGGTAGAATGTCTGCCTCGGACTGTGACTATAAAAGCCCTTAACCTAATTTTCCAGCTGAGCCAATTTCAAATTAAATGGCTTCATGTCAGGAACATGGACATCTGGAGGACCCTCTAACAAATCCTGTGATAAATCAGCAGCTGCTGTGGGCTAAAGGTCACTCTAATTCCAGATTCTCTGCCTGGAAAACACTGAGGCAATAAATAAAATGGCCACACAGACTCTGTGAGTGCAAGGGCTTCAGAGGGAGGGAGTGTGGAGGCAAGCAGGACAGTGCTGCCTGGGGAGAGGTGGCAAGATCTTGGGGTTGCCAGCATCTTGCAGGAGTGGAGGAAACTGCAAGCTGGAGATAAGTGAACAGCCTCTGTTGTTGGCCTGTACCACTTCACAGCAGAACCCAGACCATCAGTGTATCATCCACAAACAGCTCCAGTAGGTAAGAGGATATTCTGACCCTTATCCCAAGATCCTCAGTGGATGCCTGCAACCTAAGATAGTTCCAAGTGCTAGTATACAAGGACTGCAATACCTCAGTAGTCATTCTAGTAACCAAGACAACCACTAAGTGGTTACTGGGAGGGTAGTGTATACAGTGCGGATACTCTGAATAAAGGGATGATTCAATATTTGTCTCACCTTTGAGTGGAACAAAGAGAAATTTCATCTCATGACTCAGAACAGTGCACAATTTAAAACCTAAACATTGTTTATTTCTGGAATCCTTTATGTAATGTATTTGAACCTCAGTTGACCATGAGGAACAGAAATCTCAGAAAGCAAAATCAAGGATAAAAGAGGACAACTACTGTATCGATAAAGATTTGATGGGGAGATGCTGGAGGAGGCACTTATATCACAGGCTATATGACAAGGCTTCATAAAAATCCTCCTTACATGCCTCTGATAAATTCCCAAGAGTTCCCTCTTGGCCTTTGCCACTTCTACTTTCCTCTCTCTGGTTCTTCTCCTCAGGGCCAGCCTTTAGGTCTTTCTTTCCTCTATGGCTTCGGCTCTGCTGAGGCTCCAGCCCTACCCCAGACCATCTCAGGGTTTCTCTCCATCTCTTTCCTTGTGGAGGAAAGAGATAAGGAAAATGGCATTTTCCCTGTTCCCTCTCAGCCTCTAATTGGCAGGTCCATACGCATGGCCCCACTCAGCAAGCAAGACTCCTTTTAGGGTTCACTTGTCTTCTTTTATGGTACTGGGGGACTGAACTGAGCAGGGGGTTCAACCTCTGAGATATACCCTCAGCCATAATTTTTATTTTATTTGGAAACAGGGTCTCCCTAAGTTACTGCATGCTGGCCTTCAACCTTTGGTCCTCCTGTCTCAGCCTCCCAAGAACTGGGATTACAGACGTGTGCCACACTCCCAACTTGGATTCCCTTGTCTTAGATAGGAAGTATGGACATCAGAGTGAAGGTTGTCACAAATTTTCCTTTACACATAGGTAAATTATTTAGAACTATATCTACTATACAGTATATGTACCCAAACAATACCTTTTAGCATTATTATTAAATAATGTTGCAATGGATTGAATATTTATATCTCCCCCAAGTTTTTTTTAATTCTCACATATGCACATAACATCTATAGTAGTGTTTCTTCCATTGATCCTCCCTCCTCCCAACACACCCTCCCCTAGACCACCTCCCTCGCTCCACTGGGGTTTCTCCTCCATTATCTAAAGTCCCTCTTGTATCCCAATTACTCCCTAGCTTCCACATATGAAAGAGAACATGTAACCTTTCACTTTCTGTGGCTGTTTAATCTCACTTAACATAATGTTCTCCAGGTCCATCCATTTTCCTGCAAATTACAAAATTTTGTTCTTCTTTATTGCTGAGTAGAATTCCATTGTGTGTATACTCCATAGTTTTGTAATCCATTCATCTGTTGATAGACACCTAGGTTGGTTCTATAATTTGGCTATTGTGAATTATTACTACAATATTCTGATTTCAATCCCTTTGGAAGGACCTAGAAGTGGTGTAGCTGGATCACATGGTGGATCCAGGGGTATTCCTTAGTAATAAAATCTAGGCATTTCTGCTCATCTCAAAATCATCCAGTGGTTTCTCAGCTCATTCAGAGATTATTTTAGCATATTCTGCTGTTCTCTGGCTCCTGGCTGACCCTGGGTAGCAGCTCCAGAAATGTTTGTTGGGGCTGAAGTTGCTAGAGCAGGAGAAAATCTCTGGTCTCTACAGCAGTTCCTCAAAGCATGGATATTCTGCCTAACCTCAGATTTATATCAGGCCCAGGGATCGGCTATGTGTCTTACATTCTTCTGTTGTATTTCAGTGTTAAGGATAGGGTTGTGTACCTCATTCAGAAGACTTCATAGTATGCACAGAATACAGTCTTTTTCAGGCACATGGAGGGAGATGCTCCCTTAAGCAAGTGGCTGGTTCTCATCTTACAGACACCATGATTCCTATAATTGATTATCTTCCCCTCTTTTTTTTCCCCCTGGTCTAGGAAGCTTTGAGTCAGATTTGTAGTCCACCTGCAGCAAATATACAGGATCTTACGGCCTTCATATTTGGCATCAATCATTTTCTATATTAATCATTAATCATCTTAATGTTCTATCCCTATTTTTCATTTCTATTAAATTTCTTACTTGAAAAAATACCTTTGTATTCCATGTCTTTTTGAAATCTCTCTAGAATCATTTTAAAATAGGGCAGAATTTAAATTAATAATATCCTTTGCTATAACAATTAATAATATCCTTTGCTAGTAACTGGTCCACATCATGACACCAGTTACTATCTGCAAAGAATCCAGGAAATTCAAGGCCCCAGAGATGCAGGACTCCCCTTACAGAGGGAACAAAGAGAAAAGACCAGTGCTCTCCTTCATACTGTAGCTAACAAGTGGTACTAATGCTCACAAGCCCACCCATAAGCATGAGAAATGTGGATAGACTTCCCAGGGATACAACTACTTAAAGGAAAATTAGTAATCAGTAAAACAAGCCCCACCCCTGCCTGGGTGTTTTCATTCTGCAGATGTGGCTAGATCTCAGCCGGTTCCCAACTGGCACAGCTGTCCCCAGCTGTGGACTTTAGTACCACATAAGCCAGCAGCTGCCGAGAAAGACGTACTATTGCTTGACTATCTCTGTTTTTAAAAAAATGCCATAATTTTTTTTTTTTTGGTACTAGGATTGAAACCAGGGGCATTTTACCTCCCAGAAACACCCTCATCCCTTTTTTTATTTTTAATTTTGAAACAGGGTCTTGCTAAGTTGCTGAGGCTGGCCTTGAACCTAGTAATCCTCTTGTCTCTGTCTCCTGAGTATTGGGATTACAGGCATGTCCCACCACACCGGCTAAATGCCATCAATTTTAAACATCTCTTAGGTAGGTGGTCTTCATTTATAAATTAGCTCCCCCCACTCATGAGTCAGAAATCGTATGATAGGAAAAGTCTAAGGAACACAAACATGGGGAGTCACAGAATTTGAGGAAAGAGAAGCAAGGTAAATCTGGTATATAAGTAGCCCACATACAAGGTATGAAATGTGAAGTGTCAGAAAGAAATGTTTGGAAACTGCTATGAGGATTGGGAAGAGGGAAGAGGGAAGGAGAGAGAGAGAGAGAGAGAGAGAGAGAGAGAGAGAGAGATAAAGTTTGAAAGAGTTTGAGCTGCATCCTGAGATGGGCAAAATTTAGACATTGCAGCAAATATATGACTGTATTTGAGCGAAGGGTATGCTTGGAGAACAGTAATTAGGTCAGTCTGCCTTTCTTCAATGGCATATTGTTTTATTAAAGTAGGTTTGGTAGACCTTTTTATTCCTGGAATCTGCCATGGTTGGACTCATTTATGAGGATGCAAAAAGTGTGGCTAACAAAGTTGTTGATTAATACATGGCTAAATCTGAAGGAGACTAATGATGATCTGTCTCTCTTTTCCTGATTCTTTTGGGTGTGTTCTAACACACACCCCATTTCCCAGGAGAGCATGCAAGGTCCTTGTTGATAAATCAAAGTTCCCTTGAACATGACTGGCTCTACTTGTGTGGCCAAGATGCTCCCTGGTCTTAGCAGTAGAGGGAGGAGTGTTCATTGCTACTGTCCTTGTTAGCCCATTGGCATACCAGCCGGTCATGCCATGGACTGGACCATGACTTAAGAGATGCTCAAAACTACTAGCCAATGACAGAGAGTCATCTAGAGTCAGTAGGAATGTGGGAAATCATTGGTTAGGTGTACCTGAAATATGCACACAAAATAGAGCTTTGTCATAGAGTATTGAGAAAATGGTCTGGGGTTTATGTTTTAGTGGTTTTATCTTTTATTGTATTAATTTTTTTTTGCGGAACTGGGGATTGGACCCAGGGGCATTCTACCTCCGAGCTACACCCCCAGCCCTATTTTTTATTCTTTATTTTGAAACAGGGTCTCACTAAGTTGCGGAGGGCCTCACTAAGTAGCTGAGGCTGGCTGCAAACCTGTGATCCTTTGGTCTCAGTCTTCCAAGTACTGGGATTACAAGTGTGAGCCACCATGCCTGGCTTATTGTATTAATTTTGTTGTATGAATTTTTATTGTATGAATTTGTCTTTTATTGTATGAAACTACAACTATTTATTTGATTTTTTGTAATTAGTATATATTTCATAGTAAACCCTTTCATCAACATTAAGTTAAAAAAGGAAGTGCAAGGTTTTTTTTGTATGTGTGTATGTGTGGTACTGGTTATTGAACTCAGGGGTGTTCTACATCTGAACTATAACCCAAGCCCTATTTTATTTTTTATTTTGAAACAGGGTCTTGCTAAATTGCCGAGGGTCTCACTAAGTTGCTGAAGCTGGCCTCAAACCTGTGATCTTCCTGTTTCACCCTCCCAAATACCAGGCATGCATCACCATGCCTGGCTTGGGAAGTGTGAGTTTAATGAAATATTAAGAACTAAATTTGTGTCTCAAGAAAGGTGATGATGAATGCCGAACTTGCAAGAGTTTGTAAGCACTTACTGTCCACCATGGGGGATGGCAGCCCACGAGAACTAGAAAACACAAACCTACGGAGGAAGCATCAACGGATTTCAGACATTTGGTATTTTTATATAGCACTATGCGAAACATGAACTTTCACTTCGATACTGCAATTCTTCTAAGTGAATGTCATTCCCGTTTGTTTCTGAGTCTTGTTGTACATGTGCGAAAACTAAAGGGATCCCTTGTCAGAGATAATGAGATGTGCTGTGCTGCGTGGCTCCTTGCTGTGGGCTGGAAAGCGTCCACTCTGCTGTTCTGTTTGTCCACTCCCACTTGCATTGCAAGTTCCATCTTCAAACCCAAGTGTCTTCGTCATTTTTTAAGCCACTGTCTACCCTAGGAGAGCTAATTGAGATAAATGTAGACATTATTATCTGTACATGTAACTAAGCCAGACCTGATTAAACTGCTGCCGACTGACAGTGTACTGACGGTACTGTCATCACCCCACTGTTGTATAGGGGGGTCACTATTCTTGCATATTAAATGTGACTGCCAGACATTCACATGGAGCAAGGGTGCCATACCAAACAATATCTCAATGATTAGTGGGGATTTTAATGATTAATAAATAGCAAAACTTTACATAAATAGCAAGTGTAATAATAACTTTCAACACTTTCTAGTAACAGTCCACTCTGGAGACCTTTATTACAGACAATTGCTGTCTTTTTGGTCCTGAGTTCCAGTTCTACCAAAACAAGTAAGAGTATAGCCTTAGGTGAATTGATTAGCTAGTTATAGTAACAGGCATCTATTCTGTAGCATTTTTAATGAAGATTTAATGAGTTATTAGAGCATTTAGAAGAGTCCTTTGAACCTATTAAGCTGTAAGGTTTGCACTTTTTCTTGTTGTTATCATTATTATTATTAGTAGTAGTAGTAGTAGTAGTAAGCATCTATTTGCTGAAATATTGATGTCAAGTCCTACAGATACCTGGGTGATAATTAGGATTTTATGAATAAAAGAAAGGCCCACCAAGAAATGACTACAGTCTCCTCTAGGCTGTATGGGAGGACCCGTCATATTTTCACAGTCTGCATAAGCGTGGGCTGAGCAGTGTAGGTAGAAAAAGCTATGGGACTAGATATTGTTCTTGGCTTAGCTGCCAACCAAAGTAAATTTGCTCATCCAATTAAATTGGAATAGCAGTGCCTCTTTTGCAAGCTGATTGGGAGGGAATCCCATCAGACTGTTATGGCTTGAATCTAGGACGTTCCGCAGAGGTTCATGTTGAAAACACGGTCCCTCGTGCAGCGAGGTTCAGAGGTGGGGCGTTAGGCACTGATGGATCATGAAGGCTCTGACCGCAGCACTGAGTTAACGCATTGATGGCTGGATGGACCACTAGGAGGCGGAACCTGGGTGGAGGAAGTAGGCCACTGGGGGCCTGACATGAAAGCATTTATCTTCTTCCAGACACTTTTATTCCTCTCCCTGTCTCTGTCTCTGTCTCTCACTGTGTCTGTCTGTCTGTCTGTCTCTCTGCCTCCCCACTGCCATGAATTGAGCAGCTTCCTCCTCCATGCTCATCGCCATGCTTACCTGCAACTCAAAGGAATGGAGCCCACTGACCATGGACTGACTCCCCGAAACTGTGTGCTAAAATAAATCTTTCCTCCTCTAAGTTGTTCTTGTCAGGCATTTTGGTCACAGCAACAAAAAGCTAACTAACACACAGACCATAAAGAGACCAACCAATACAGTGTGTTGAGAATTTAGGGGCAAAAATATTAAAACACTTTTGAACCCATAGAGTCCATCTGTCTTCCTCCCTAGACAAAACTGGTTTGATGGCTCCTGACATGGTCAGGCTCTTTGGCAGGAATATTTGAGAGCGCTGTAAAGCTCGGGGTTCATGGTGGAGGGTGTTCCAGACAGACTGCTCAAGTCACTACAGCACGATGGGTTAAAGGAAGAAAAATATTGATGTTTTATTGAATGACTCCTAGAGGTCAGATCATGTATCGCTGCTGTGATCTACACAATGAGCCGGTGCAGGAAGAACGCACAGCTGAGACTGATGAGATAAACCTTCTGCAGCCTTGACTCCTCCAAGACCCGGCAAATTGCTTCCTTTATTTAATTACGAATTAATTGAAAACACTCCCGTGCTGATAAAACAATACCAGCCCCGTATTTGTTGATAATAGCTAATCCTTCTGTAATAGTCCCATAGACACCATGCCATGATTATGTCATCAATTTTACACTTGCTGGGTCTGGATAAACATGGCTGCCTGAGGTCCAGGAAAAGGATAAACACAGAGAGATGTGTGCTCTGGGAGGGCTAATTTCAAGGTAAGTTTGGTGTCAGCTGGTCCTGGGTGAATTCCCTGTTCTCCCGGTCCTAGCTAGGAGGCCTTTTTGGAGCCCTGGGAGCACGTGAGGACTTAACACAAAAGGGGCTAGGACTGTGCTTGTCTCATGACTCAGGATTCATTAATGTCCACTGCATTCATTTTTATTTCTTCCCTCTTATATTCAGGTAGGAGAACTCATGCTGTGCTATCGGTTCAGAAGGTTATCTTAGGGGGTGAGTAGCTATAATGACACTTTCTCCAGTGTCTAGAGCTCTGCCTGGTTGTCTGTACCTACCAGGGCAGTTTCCAGCCCACGACCACTCCTTCCTGCCCACGACATGCTTGCTTATGATTGGTCTCCATTCCTTCATGCCTTCCCAGAGTAGGGCGTGGGCCCCATTGTGTGATGTGAGCACCATCACAGCTGTCTCCCCAGTGCCAGGTAGCTAGAGAAACACCGTTGCAGTTAAGGATGGGTACCCATTTAAGCAAGCGAAGGAGCACCCCCAAAGCCTAAGACTCACTTTGAAGGAACAAGTTGATTCGGATAATGCTAGAGCTGAAGGATTTTGGAGGACAGGGTATATGTACATACGTATGCATGTATATACCCTTACCAAAATTAAAGACACCCTAGAGCAGGAGTCAAAGGACTTAAGGAAAGTATATTGACCCGGGGCAGGAAAGGATGAGCTGCCTCTTCCTCCTCTGCACCAAGCGGCTTACACTTTCTCACCATGCATGTCACAGGACAGGGCTGACCATGAAAGCTTCGAGGGCAGGTTGTCAACCTTCTTTGTCTTTGAATTTTTTCACCCACGCATGCCTGACACGTAGAAGAAAAATCAGCAGATATGTGCTACATGGAAGAGTGAGAGAGGGGATGGGGAGGGGGGAGGACATAGGAAAAGAAGCTAGAGAACTGAAAAGTCTTCCATCATAAAAATGTGCTAGCTTCACATTTAATCAGAAAGCAAAAGCGGATTTTGCGTGTACTGTAAGAAAAGCAAGAATGTTTTTGGATTTGAAAGTTGATAAGTCAGCATCACCTCATACAGCTGTTTAAGCTTCACGTAGACATCACTTGAATCAAAGTCACAACAAATGGCGGCATAATGCAAACAATGGTTTCACTAAGGTAAAGATAAAGTAAACTTCTCAAATTCAAAGCATGTTTAGGCCGAGCCTCCCCCTATGGCCCTGAGTGACTAATTTGCTGTATTGAATCAGATCATCTAATTGGGAGAGGCAAGATAAAATATTGATGGCAGAATTCAGCCAAAGAGATGTTTGGCTAGCTATTATCTTGCTAAAATCAGAGAAAGCACCAGACGAATTTTTGACTTGTCTCGCTGATCATTTCAAATACTAAGGGCAGTGCGTAGAAGTCAGTGAGGAGACTCAGCCCAAAGCACCAATCTGACCAACCAAAAAGAACCAGCTTATGTCTATTAGAATGTGTTCAGCCACAAGCAGGGCTCCTGAAACCTGTCTGTTGTTTAAGGAGACACATTAACTCACATACAATAAGGCCGACTCCAGAACTGCTTCAACCACGGCCCAATTTTGCCATCGATGACTGCAGGTTCTCCTCTGCTATGCTGTTGGCCATGCCAATTTCACACTAAATCCATTTTTCCTCATGCAATGGGATGGCTGCTATTAGCAGTTGGAGCTACTCTTCTTTTCACATCTAGCTGCAGAGAGAGAAAGGCCTCTTTTGGCTTTTTTTTTTTTAAGGTAAAAGAAAAATATCCCCCAAAGCTCCAGCAAATCCTTCTTCATATCTCACTGGCCACAATTAGGTAATGTATCCATTGTTTAATGAATCCCTCCAAACATGCTAAAATTTCTCTAAGACCCACCAGGCCCAGCCTTGGAGTTGAGGGTGGAGGCGGCCTACCCTGAGTTTTATGGGCAGCATGGGGGAAAGACCTAACTTAGTGATATTCTGCTTGCAAAAAAGACAAGAATGGGGGAATTGAATGCTAAGAAGGCAGAGCTAGAACAAATACATATTTTGACAGAATGACAAATGGCCTGGAGTAAAAATAAATAATTAGAATCAAAACTAGAGGCAAATGGGGCCATCATAAAATTGACTTTTGAATAAGAATACAATGAAAAACTGTTATTATTGTTTACAATACCATCAGATCACAACCCAAAAAGATGATAAAGTTTTTAGAAAGATGTGTGTGAAAGGATTGCCTCTCACTCTCCAAGCTGTTGCAGGAGAAGTCTCTAAATCCTTGGGATAGATGATATAAAATTCAAAGCAACAAGATGGTGGGTGGGGTCTGCTTCATGGTGGAGCAGGACTGTCACTAAAGCATCAAATGTTGCCTTGTCAGAAGTCCTGCTGATTCAATAGAATAGCTTCATAAAGTAGCAACACGACTCATTTGTGATGCTACATAGGTACCTGTTATTAACTAAAGTCAGTGGAGAAGCAAAACTTTCTTTTTTAAGTAGTGGAGATTGAACCCAGGGTCATACACCACTGGCACTTATTATTGTTGTTGGTGGTGGTGGCGGTGTTTTATTTTGAAACAGGGTTTCACTAAGTTGCTGAGGGTCTCACTAAGTTGCCAAGGCTGGCCTTGAATCTTTGATCCTCCCGTCTTAGCTTTCCAAGTCCTGGGATTACAGGTGTGTACCACCATGCCTGGTGCAAAAAAAATTTTTTTTTGAAAGCTTAGCTTACAAACATTTTCTATCTCTCTATCTCTCTAACAGTAACTAAGATGAAAATTTATTTACGTTTTGTTTTTCTCCTGAACTTGAAGATTTGGCCACTGGTTATGATAGTCCTTTGAAGGAATCCCTCAAACCAAGGCCTTGTGTACTGCTTTATACTTTCTTTATACTTGCAGAAGTGAACTTAAATTGTCGTTCTTTTCTAATAATTTATTTCTAATGTTTTGCAATCACTTGCTGCTTTTCCCAACTGCTTAAGAATTTTCCTTTTGACTTATACAGGTAACAATTGAGCAATATAACTGGATGTTAAGATAACTCTATTGCTGTCTTTTCATCTATTGCTGTTTTCTTAATAGGCACACAAATGTTTAAATCATGGCTAGTCGAATATAAGGTTTGTTACTGAGGGATTCACAGAAGAACTATGGAATGCTTCCATTGGATTATTTTCTTTAAGCAATTGTTTTGTCGAGATCTACTGTCTAAGTGTTGCCATTTACAAGTTATGAAGTTCAGGCTAGGTCATTATTATTAAAATAACATTTTAAATTGTATTAGCAGTGATTTCATCTTATCTGAATGTGTGTGTGTGTGTGTGTGTGTGTGTGTGTGTGTGTGCGTGTGTATGTGTGTGTGTATTTCTGTGTGTGTGTTATTGGGAATGGAACCTAGGGCCTTGTGCATGCTAAGCAATCTCTCCACCATTGAGCTATACCCACAGCCCTATTTTATTTATTCTGGGACAGGGTCTGGCTAAGTTGCCCAGTATGATCCTCCTGCCTCAACCTCACCAGTAGCTGGGATTATAGATGTGTGCCACCATGCCTGACTCTCTGAACATTTTTTATATTCCAAAGTACTTATAAGATCAGTTGGCTAATGACAGTGGCCCACTGTTTTTCTGTATCAGCCTGTGATTGGCTGCAGGATGCTGCACTGACTTTCTAAAAAAAAAAGATTGTGAACAAAATATCTGTGACTCCTAGTTTGTTTCACTTAGATGGTTACATTGTTAATGACAATTATATGATACTTTTCCATCTATAACTATTTCTTCAACTCTATTTAGTATGTTAGCTGTGTGAGACCCAAAAATCTTCTGGTTGAAGAATGAAGTGATAGCATGGCTTAATTCATCTTTAATCTACCGTTTTGTCAAAAGTGAAAGACTGTTTGCTTTTGTGAACTGTCTACAGCAGTGTGGACAGTTATTATGAAAGGCTCTACTCCTTCATCATGTAATTACAGTTTTGTTTGACTAATATGTCAGATTTTCTTGAACATTAGAGACAGATTAAATAACAAACATGTATAATATTATTCCCGAACATAAGTTAAAGTACTGTAGTGTGTGTTGATGTACTCCACCATTTTTATATTAAATTCTAATCCTTCCCAAGATTGAAAAGACACTTTCACTATGCAACAGAAGAGGGCTTTTTTTCTATCTTAAAGCAAGCTAAACCTTTGGGTCAGTGATTCCAAGATAAGAAGAACAAAGCCAGATGTGGTGGCACATGCCTATAATCCCAGTACTTGGGAGGCTGAGACAGGAGGATTGAAGGTTTGAGGCCAGCCTCAGCAACTTAGTGAGACTCTAAGAAATTTAGTTTTAAAGTAAAAAAATAAAAAAATAAGGTTGGGGGTGTAGCTCAGACATAGAACTCCTGGGTTCAATCCCCCCCCCCAAAAAAAGCCCACAAAAAAGGAGGAGGAGGAGGAGGAAGGGGGAAGGATCTGTGATTGTATATAACTAGGATGAATCTACTGGTGCCTAGATGATCATGAACACACTGCAGGATGTCATTTTACTATTGTGGGAGATTTACAACGATTGAATACAAATGTTTGCGATCAAGTTATAGTTACTTTTTAAGCTGACCAGGACATAGTACCTTTCAACTACCACATACAAGAAGATGCTGCCAGAGGTACTGATGTCCTGTTGGGCAACAAAGAGTTTCCAGGCATCCTGTAACTACAGGAAACTCATTCAGAGGCAAGCAGTCTCCCGAACTGAAAAGACAGAAGTGACAGTACAAGGAAATCAAACTCCAAAATTGGAGACAAAAAAGACACCAAGTCCAGTTTGTTAGTGGGATAGATTTCATGTCTTGCATCCTCCGCTTCAACTTATCTTCTCCTTAGCTTTTCTGTAACCATATTAAAATTTTATAACTCGATTTAGGTAGATAAAACAGCCTAATATCCCACCTAGATGGTTTTAAATTAATTTATTTCTTTAATGCATGTTTGAATTTTATATTCGTCTCATCTTCTTGATCCATTCTCGTTACAATGGTTAGTCATTTGGATATCTTTGCATTAAGTCTGGGCAAGAAATCTAGTATGATTTCATTGAATTATGAATTCTTCTCATACTCTGTCTGGCTCTCCGGCCACAGCTTTAAAGATAGAAACCTTAAAAATCCAGAAAGTATAATTGCTAGACAAAAGAATGTTGCAAATAACAGTGTATGGCCGGGCGTGGTGGTGCACGCTTGTAATCCCAGTACTTGGGAGGCAGAGACGGGAGGATACGGGTTCGCGGCCAGCCTCAGCTACTTAGTGAGGCCCTCCGCAACTTCATGAGACCTGGTTTCAAAATAAAGGATAAAAAATAGGGCCGGGGATATAGCTCAGAGGTAGAACACCCCTGGGTTCAATCCCCTGTACAGCAAAAAATAAATAAATAAATAAAATAACAGTGTATGTTCTTCTCCTTTTGCAAATGCAATGTCTGTCTTCCAGAAGGAGTGCACAGATTCTTACTGTACATTATGTAAAGATAACACTCTTGTTAGTTCATCTGTTTCCTGCCATGAAGGAAGGATGTTGATGTCAGGCAGCTCTATGCCAATTCACCAAAGACGATTTCCTAAAAACCAATTTACCAAATGGTCAGTTCATAGAAATTCTAATTCACTATATTAACTTGTCTTTCAAAAACTATTTATAATGTTTGCAGTCATTTAGCTTTTGAAGATTATTTTGTATTCATAGCAGTATGCTGAGGAATGTTCAATTTGTCTCTGGCCCAGTCTCTGCTGCTATAGCTGAAGGGAGTTAGGAAATATTAATAGGATCCTCTACAGGGACAAAGACTGGGAAGAGAGCCAGTACACCATTGAGACTGGGCTATCAATCCCAGACATGGGGTGACTGAGAGAGACCCAGGGTCGGGGAAAGGAGAAGACAGGGGGATTACTGTTGAATACACCCTTGAACGTGTTCTTTATTCATTTTTTTAGTTTATTGAGCCATAATAAATATATAATAGGATGCATATACTCAGGAGGGTAAGACAAGAAGATTGTGAGTTCAAGCCTAGCTTGGGCAACATAGCAAGATCCTATCTTAAAAAAAAGGTAAAAAGCCGGGTGTGGTGGCGCACGCTTGTAATCCCAGTACTTGGGAGACTGAGACAGGAGGATCCGGGTTCGCGGCCAGCCTCAGCTACTTAGTGAGGCCTCTGCAACTTAGTGAGACCCTGTCTCAAAATAAATAATAAAACAATAGGGCTGGGGGTGTAGCTCGGAGGTAATATGCCCCTGGGTTCAATCCCCAGTACTGCAAAAAAAAAAGGCAAATAAAATGTTCAATGTGAGCATTACAGTCAGCGATGGAGGGGGTAGGGGAGAGTGGTGGAGACGGAGGGGCAGGGAATTAATGAAGGAAGCACTTTCATTGATATTATGTATATATGTGAAATTACCAATGCCGATCTCAATATCATATATGGGGCAGGGGATGGGGTGAGGAGGGAGTCATGGGGAAGCTCATCAAGTGCTGTGTGCGTGTATGTCCCTCTCATTATGATGGGAGACCACAATGTACCAATAAAAGTATATATTTAAAAATATCACTAGCATATCCATTACTCCCCAAACTTTCATTGTGCCCCAGTTACATGTATATCAAGCAATTTGACATTTTCCCACAGATCACTGATATTGTTTATTTTTTTTCTCTCTCTTCTCTCTGAGCTTCATTCTGAGTAATTAATATTTGTCATCAAGTTCATTATTTTTTCCCCTGAAGTATCTAATCTGCTGCTAATTCCATCCAGTGTATTTTTTATTTCAGCCATTATATTTTTCATCTCTGGAAGTCTAATTTTAGTGTTTTGAACTATATATCTTCCATATCTCTACTTATGTTTCAAAAAATAGAAAGCAGTTATAATAACAGATTTAAAGTCCTTCACTGCTAATGTTAATATCTGTGTGATTCTGGGTTGATTTTGTATTTTTCCACTTCTTTACATATCTGGGAATTTTTACTCAGATGTGAGACCTTGTGAATTTTACCTTATTAGGTGCTAAATGCTTTTATATCCCCATAAATATCCTCAAACTTTCCTTTTGGATGCAGTTAAGTTATTTGGAAACAGCTTGATCCTTTTAAGGCTTGCTTTTAATCTGGTTTATGCAGAAAGAGCATAATTTTTGAGACAATACCCTTATGGGTGCCTTACCCAATGCTTGTGAGTTGCCATATTTTTCTGCTTTAGCTAGTGGGAATGTGGATCATTCCTAGCCCTTAATTACTCCTGATGCTTGCTCCCTTTGCTTCTATAAAGTGACTCCCTGCTCTCAGTCTCCTCACAAACATGCTGATCAGTTGAAGACAGGAGGGGGTCCCTCCGCAGTTCTCAGAGCTCCCTCTCCATGCAGCTATCTCTTCTTTGGTACTCTGCCCCATAAACTAGTTTCTTTGACCTCCTTTGACTCCTATTTCTGTCTTCTCAATTTAGCAGACTATTGGCTTCCAACTGGGTTCCCCATTCCTATACTATGTCCTGGAAATTCTCCCAGGTTATAAAATGGGGCAGTTGTAAGGCTTATTTGTTTCCAATCTCTTAGAAATCACTCTCCTTCTTTCTTGCCCTTCCCCTTCCCTTGTACCCCTTCCCTTGCACTACTGAGGGTTCTCTGTTGTCACTGGAGTCCCTTTTGTGTCCCTACTACTCCCTAGGTTGCGCATATTAATGAAATTTAATAATTCAGTTTATATGGCTGACCTCTGTGACAGATTCTAAATAAAAATTAATCTCTGTAATTAACTTACAATGGAATTTCACATTCTAATTGTATGCAAATAAAAACCAACAATTGCTAAAAAAAAAAAAAGAAAGAAATCACTCTCCTATGTTTCCTGATGTCCACTGGACATGAGTAGAATATGTCACTCATGGAAACCGTAGGGTTAAAGAATGCTTATACATAGAAAGACCCAAGATAATTTCAAACTTTTGAACCTGGAAGACTGTGATAATTTGGTAGCATTAAGAAAAATTAGAAGCCGGGTGTGGTGGCGCACACCTGTAATCCCAATACTTGGGAGGCTGAGACAGGAGGATCTCAGGCTCAAGGCCAGCCTCAGGACCTTAGCGAGGTCCTCAGCATCTTAGTGTCTTTCTGTCTTTCAGGCCGTTTTGAGCAGGAAGTGTGCAGCCAATCCAGGTAGGGAGGTATAGTTGGCTCCTTTTCTCTTTCCTCCTGTAGCTAGGCTTCGTCTCCTTCTCCAACCCATGCTTCTGATTGCCCCAGGGTTAGAGCAGGGGGAAGATGGCAGAGGCAAGAAAAGCTGGAAAATTGGGGTATTCCAGAGTCCGTGGTCATGGATCTGGCAGATATTTGAATGATTCTACCTTTCCTGGGTGGTTTGGGGAGTTCTTTGGCGACCTTACTCTCTCACCTCAGTAATAGTGCATTACTATTGAACACAGGGGCATTCTACCTCCGAGTTACACCCCCAGCCCTATTTTTTGTTCTTTATTTTGAAACAGGGTCTCACTAAGTTGCAGAGGGCCTCACTAAGTAGCTGAGGCTGGCTGCGAACCCGGATCCTCCTGTCTCAGCCTCCCAAGTACTGGGATTACAAGCGTGTGCCACCATGCCGGGCTTATTAGACTTCTTAAATAACATCTAGGCATCCAGTAACCTACCTCCAGCTCTCCTATTACTGAGATCTGATTTCTCCAAGCAGTCCTCACCAATCCTCTGCTTCACAAGAAATGCACAAACCCCTTGCCCTGCAGTTAATTCCTACCCCAAAGCTCTCTGTTCTGTTTTAGCCAGCCTCTGCTCATTTATGTTCATCAGATGTGGCTCAGACAATAAGCATGATGTCACACAAAGTTCAAAGGACATCTACTGGGATCTTTTATTAGTCTCTCTCTGGAATTGAGCTTAGGGGGTAGTACTCTCACTTCTCCTTCATGGGGAAGGGTGGGAGACACAGCACAGCTCTCTCCAAAGAAATTCTCTTTAAATATATACTGCTTGACCTTTTACATCCTTGATATAGGTAAGTGATTAAGTCCTGTAAAAGATTTTGGATATTTCCTTTTCAAACCATGCAAATTGAAATCAGTTGTTCCTTGGTATCAGTGATGATTATTTGGGGGGTGTGCCTTGGCTGGGACACAGGGTGCCCAGATTCAATACTATGTCAATGAGAGTGTTTCTGGATGCTCTTAGCTTTGAATAGGTGGATTGAGTAAGGTAGATGGTCCTCGCACAGGTAGCTGGGCATCATTCAATCTACTGAGGGCCTGAATTGAGCAAGAAGACAGAGGACAGGGAGATTTGTTCTGTGCCTAGTTGCAAGCTAGGACATCAGTAATTCTCCTGCCCTTGACTGAGACTTATGCTGTTGACCCTCTGACTCTTGGAGCTAATCGTCGGCTTTCCTGGGTCTCCAGCCAACTGCACTTCTCAGCCTCCACAGTCATCATGTGAGTGAGCTAGATCCTTATGATAAATAATGTGTGTGTGTGTGTGTGTGTGTGTGTGTGTGTGTGTGTATGTGTGCTGTGTCCTATAGGTTCTGCTTCTCTAGGGAATACAGTGTTTCAGCAACAACTCTCATTTCGGCATTCTATTACATTGCTCAAGAGCTCCCACGGAGTTTGGTGTAAGGAAAATAATAAATGTCCGCTTCCTTTTTTCCATGGAATCAAGTGCAAAAATATAATTACAGATATGTAATTAAATTAGTCAAATATTTTGAGATTTTTCCAGATGGAAATCCCTAAGAAGATGTAAAGGACTATTCTTAGAGACATTTTCTTAATTTGGGGGCAGCTGACAGTCCTCTTACATGGAGTGCTGACACCTTCTGATGTGCCTTTCTCTGGGACCAATTTTGCTGACAAGCAAACACAATTCAACATTATTCAGAGCTGTAAAATTCCCTTTTGGTTCGGGCAACATGCACATCAAACTGATCATGTTTTAGAAGCACAGCAGGTAAACTGAATTTAGAGAGTTTATCATTGAGGCCATGAACCTAGACACTTAATCTCTCCCTGCACTTTCGGTGTGCCATGATTTCATTGGCCCTGGATATATAGCCTACATCATTTCACAACTACTCTATGATAGTAAATCATAAAGCAATGATTGATAGGTCGGTTCATCTAAGTTAACTGGTGAGATGGCTGATATATTTAAAGTCTGGTTACTTCACGCATCTGATGTCATAATTGGATGAACCAGCCAGGACTCTTACGGGTTTCTGGAAAGTTGATCCCTTAGTTCGTTCATCATTTAAGAGCAACTGGACCCTAATGTAAGCTACCCATAACCACGTCAAAGCTCCCCTTGCTTCCATACCAAATTGGAAGCATAGAAGACAAGACTGAATGGCCAGCCAATGAGGCTTTTCCTACATGAGGATCCCTACACGAGGATCCCTACACAAGCTAACAGAGATTGTTCTACAGAATTTCAACAGTTGGTCACCAAGATTTTAAGGAAACTTTGGCCTCAAATTCATAATTTACTTGTGCATATAATTCAGAAAACTGACTAATGGGAATATTGCCTGTTGGTATTGTATAAAATCTGTAAAGTGAAGGTTAATGGGAAACAAAACCTGGAAAGAGTTGGGAGGAAAGAAATGGATGGAAGAGTTAGAAATTCAGGGGAGAAATAGGGCAGGAGACAGTAGCAAAATCTGCTCGCTCGGTAACAGCCGTTCCCCTGCCAAACCCTCAGGAATATGGCCGTTGTCTGTGTGTTTGGGTTGTAGAGACAGAGGATGGGTCAGTTACTGTCACAAAACCTTGGTGAGCAATCTCTCCTCACACCATGCCCTCCCCATTTGCCCTCCTCCAAAACTGTGAGTTTGCCTATACTCAGGGATGCCACCCATAATCCAGAACATTCTACAACTTTCCTCCTCAGAACCAGTGCCCACGATGTGCTGTTACTCTTCTAGGCTTTGGGGGATGGGGTGGTAATCAAATTAGGCAAGAATTCTTATCCTTGTAGGGTTACCATTCAGATAGCAAGATAAGATGAATTCGTTTTTTAGTGTGTGAGAAGATGGTAAGTGACGAATGTTCTGCAGGGGCAGAGGCAAGGGGCCACACTGGAGGGAGAACTCATGATGAGTTCTAAGGGGATAAATGAGGAGACGTTTCACAGAGAGGTCGACATGGAGTGAGGCCTTTTCCCAGAGTACTTAGGAATTTGTTGTGCACAAGAAGAATGAATAATCAGCCATATTCGATACAAGGGTTCAACTTTAGGGAAAAGTGGAGGCTGCAAAGGAATAGCACCAAGTGGAAATGAAAACCATCAGTCAGAAGATCGCCAGTCCCTCCCTCTAGTAATGACACCATCAACAATGACAACAGTCACAATACTTTGGTGACTAACACCTATACAGCACTTACTATATGCCGGGGGCTGGCATAAGCACACCACCATAGGTAAAATAGGTGCTTATGAGAGTCCCTGAAATTCAGGCAGGGGCTTGCCTGGTTTGACCCCATCACTGATGCCAAAGGACTCTTTTTTGTCTGCTTGCCTGGGTGCAGGGCACCGAGGAGAGGTGGGGGGCGAGGCTTAAAAGCTATCAGAAGTCTAACAAGCAAGCAGAATGGAGTCACATTCCTTATTACAATTCATCCCTGATGTTTGACTGGTAATTAAAATAGGCCATTTTTCATTTGACTGAATTTGCACTTGCTTAAGTAAGCTATTATGGTACCCTGTAAGACCTGTAGCCTGAGGCTACTGAGGGAGGTGAAAGTTCCAATGAAAGCTTTGCTCAAGAGCCCCACCTTATCTATTCTAAGAAGTTAAATGAGTGCCTTGATCACTACCAATAACACTGGACACTGTGGAGGTTGTAGAGAGTGTCTCTATGAGGCTTTCTGTTGTGGCCACTGAGGGCTACTCCAGTGGTGTGTGGCATGGGCTCTCAAGAGTGTCTAGCAATTTCCATAACTATTCTTTTATTAAGTACACTTTGGGAGAGATCACTACAACAAATACCTAACACAATCTTTTAGAAGGTTGTTTGCACATACCCGACACAGCGACGCATATCTGTCTTCCCAGTATTTGGAGGCTGAGATAGGAGGATGGCAGGTTTGAGGCCAGACTCAGCAACTTAGCAAGACCTTGTTTCAAAACAAAAAATAAAAAGGGCTGGGGGTGTAGCTTGAAGGTAGAATGTCCCTGGTTCAATCCCCAGTGCAAATAGAAAAAATAAAAAAAGAAGAAAGAAAGAAGAAAGGAAGGAAGGAAGGAAGGAAGGAAGGAAGGAAGGAAGGAAGGAAAGAAGGAAGGAAGGAAGGGTTCTTCACACAGTATCTGGCACATAGTAGGCACGTGATAATTATGTAGGGGTGTGATCCTGAAATTCAGTGCCTCTATAATCTTAAATTTTGTGTTTGGTGGCAGATATTTCCTTAGGCTACAGAAAACATTGCCAGTAATATTTGATACTATCAACTGCATATAACTAATTTGAACAGATTGGTAAATGTGAACTTGAGGCTTCTTTTTGCCTCTCCCTCTCCTTCCCACCCCAAAAAATCACCAGGGCCAAGAATGAACCTCTGTCTCTACAGGCTAGACTTCTTTCCCTGTTTGTGTGAGTGCCGGAGACAAAGTTTCAAACTGATCCGTAAAGTGAAGCAGAATTATTATTTTTTTATTTCATTGCATTTATTTTATTTCTACATATCCCTCTTAAATATCATTCAATCGTAAGCTTTTTCCAGGGGAAAACCATGTCCTATGCCATTACATCCTCAGTTCCTACCACTTTGCCCTTGGCTCAGAGGTACCCAGGAGTGCTGGGAGAGTACCACCATGGAAAACTCACTCTTGGTAGGCGAGCTGTCAATCACACTTGCCCAGCAGATGAAGCCGACCTCTCGTCCTTGAGCCCGGTGGCCTCGGGCCAGGAAGGTTCTACTGTGCTGTTGTCAAGTTTTCCACTGTGTCCTCAGTTCAGCCCCAAATGACTGGTATTGCTGTCCTCACACTATATTTAGTCCTGGATCAGTTATCCCTGACACGAAGCGATGGGGATTAACAAAATGCACCCATGTGCATCTCTGAGGGCTGAGCATGTGTGTCCCCAGCCCAAAGTAGTCTTGGGCAGTTCTGGGTAGGATTAGCAGGCTTAACTTTTTTTATTGTCTCCCTCTATTTCTTCTGGCAGAGAGAGAGATACCGGGCCAGATTCACCTAATTTGTTTAAGGAATTTGGCACAAGGCTCTCCTAAACCATGCACCAGACCTTGTGTTTTGCCACAGTCGATTCTCTGCAGCCATTGGGGCTCGGGTAAGGTTTTCCTTCTCTTGTTAGAAAAGCAACTATTGAAGTCCACGCTGCTTTTATGAGAACACACAGTAATAGGTCATGCTGTGGGGATGTCCCCACCAATCTCTCATGTGGCGAAGGCTCCACATGCCAGAGGCAGGGAATTTCATAATGCCCAGTGCCAGCTGGGAAGGCTGTACACGCCAGGGCGAACACCATTGTAATCACATCATGTTCTGAAACTTCAGCCCTGATTAGTCTGATCTTTATCCTCTTCTGACCTGAGTTGAATGCAAGTGATGGTCTCTAAATGACTGTTGTTTTCAAACTCTAGTACAGTGTTTGACGTGGACTTTTCCAGTTGCAGCTAATCATGCCGTGTGGCTCAGCCTTGCTTGGCTGATTTATCTAATTATTTTTATTTCAGGGGGTCTTTTCATTTGATGAAATGACCCCTGGTTCTTATAAAAGGGAAGAAAATCAGGGGAGTCGAAACTTTTTCTGAGCCTTTGTCAAGTCAGTCGTCTTCCTTGAACAATCCTCTCCTGCTCTGTTCTTACACATTTGCATGTATTTCATAGGCCTACAATCTTTACAGAAACTTCATGGTCAGCTTAGAAATGCTGAGCTGGGGGACAGGAGCTTGGGGTCAGCCTCTGAGTGGTTTAAATGAGTAATGCCAATATTAGTTTAGAGTCTTTATTTGAAAGGTTAGAATCTCTTGGGAGATCTCAAAAACAGACTCACCTTAGTCCTGTCTATGCAATGCCTAATTGACTGGTTTTCTAGGGTTCCCAGAAGAAAGGCAATTGCTGTTAGTAGTTTTAGCTCTAATTAAGGATTTCTTTCTTACCGCCCTTCTACCACCTGACTCTTGCCCCCCTCTTGAACTGCTCCCCCCACCCTGTGTCATAATTGCAAAGCTTCAGGGAAGTATTCCACATCAACAGGGAAATAATGACTACACCTACCAAACCAAACCAAGCCAAACCAAGCCAACACCAATGCCCTCTTTTTGGTTCATCGGGCAATACTTACTTATTAAGACCTAATATATGATTAGCAATCATGGCTTGCCTGCCTCCCCTCCATGAAAATTCTCTAAATATAACAACTTTTCCTACTTAGGACTTTACCTGTAGATGAAACCTTGTTCCATGCTTGAGTCTAATACTGGCTGGGATGAAGGGGTTACTAGAACTTGCTTTGGTAGTTTTCTCCTCTAGCATTAAATAGGGGAAAAGGACTGTCATCCTGTGGTGCACAAACTGCTGTTGAGTGATTTTCTCCCAAAAGTCATGGGGGCTTCTTAGACAATCTTTGGGGTCCATCTCAGCTTGGCCTCATGCCACCCTTCTCCACCAGCTCCCTGAGTCTGGCATTCTCTTTTCTCTCTCATTGTCTAAGGCCATATTCCTCTCTTTCCTGCTACCTGCTAGCAAATGCCCCTGATAGCACCTGCTACTCAGCTATGGACCCCTCCCAGATCTTCTCCACTTCCTGCAGAGCTTGGAATTTGCTTCCACAGGGCTCCTGCCTCTCTTCCTTCTGATCTCTGCTATCTTTTGGGAACTGGATTTGCATTTGTATGTCCCTGGATTAACATACCCTTGGTCTCACACACCTTCCAATCCACCAGTAGCCTGATTCTTGCATCCTATCAAATCTCCACATATGATATCATACCACAGTATCTGTGGGTGTTGATTTAAAAAGTTAAGGTGAGCTCAGATCCTGCGACCTAGGAGGAGAGGCAAAATAATCCTCAGTGAAGATTGCATAGAGCACTTCAGCACAAAACTTCGGTTTTCTTTTTTAATTTTTAATCTGCTTTTATTGGTACATTATAGTCTCACATCATAATGTAAATCATGTTAACAGTGACGTACATGCACACAGCACTTGGTACCCCCCAGCTCCCTCCCCTTGTCCCCCCTTCCCCATACAGAGTACTGAGATTGACATTGGTATTTTCACATATGTACACAAAGCCAATGGTAGTAATTCCTCCAATGATCCTTACTTTTCCCCCTCCCCTTCCCCTAGACCTCCTCCCTGGCTCCACTGAGGATTCTCCTCCATTATCTGGAGTCCCTCTGGAGCTACTCCCTAGCTTCTGCATAGTAGAGAAAACATATGACCCACACCACCCTGAAGGGGATCTCAGAAGCTAAGCAAGGTTGGGCCTGGTTAGTGCATGGATGGGAACACTTCAGTTTCGTGCATTTAATCAGGGATCAAAAAAGCAAGAGCTTGGTAAAGACTAAAGCGACATAAACAGCTTCAAGGAGTTACATGGAGGAGAAGGTAAAAAGGTGTTCCCGAGAGAGAATAATAGCATAGGCTGAAAAACAGAGAGGTAGGAATAGGGATGGGATGTTCAAGACATAGAGAGGACTGACCTAGGGAGAGCCTGGGGTGAGGACTGGAGTCACTGGTGGAGGCCAGTGTCATGGTGTGCTCACCTGGAGACGAGGGACAGTGTCTGGTTTCCCTCATCACACTCCCCCCGCCCTGCCAAGCAGAAAGAAATGCCGCTCAGCACAGCCTCTTTCCTGATGATTTCATTTGTTCTTTTATGATCCGACGTTCTTTAGGGAATGTCTGATTTGGAGCCCCAAAGCCTTGACCAGAGATTGATTCCTCCAGCACTGACTGGAAAAAAAAAAACACAAAACAACAACAACAACAACAAACACAGAGAAAGGGTGGTGGCAACCTTGATATTCAATAGTAGAGAAATGTTGAGTCGATTTTTCTCCCTGATATGATGTGATATTTTGCTGCCACAAAAATAAAATTGACTCCAGGAGGTTTACTCTGGTAACATGAAAAAAAAAAAAACAAGCTAGGTATGGTGGTGCATGTTACAAACATAATCCTAGTACTTAGGAGGCTGAGACAGGAGACTCGCAGGTTCAAGGCCAGCCTCAGCAAACTAGAGAGACCCTCCTAACTTAGCAAGACTCTGTTTCAAAATAAAATATAAAAATAAGGGTTTGGGGTATAGCTTGGAGGTAGAATGCCCCTGGGTTCAATCTCCAGTACCAAAAAAGAACAAACAAACAAAGGCAGGATTCAAATTTGTACACATACTCTCATTTCAATCCTGTAAATACTGACAAGTTATGGAGTAGAGAAGAATAAAATCAACTGTGGCTGAAAGGGTTCCCTGGAGGGTGTAGGGAATTGGGAGAGAAGATCCTGCAACAGGATGGATCTGAGGACTCCAGAGATCTCAGCTGGGGGAGGAGGGCAGAGACTGTCTTTGTGGCTCAGGTGTCATGCAGGCCTATGATCTCTGGAGTCGAGGGTTTGGAGGGCAAAGTGTTGCTGCGTTCTTGGCTAAGGTGCAATGGTAAAAGCCACAAGTTTGTAATTCACAGATGGACAAAACGGAGCCTAGCAAAGTATTTGGTGGGAGCTGGGACCCCTGGGAACGTTTCACTTGTGGCTTGCAAAGGAGCAGCCAGGGCCGAGTTGCTTTCTGAAGTGTCACTGTGCAGAGAAGTCTCTGCCAGCACTGGCAGCCAGGTATGTCCTGGATTGGAGAAGGCCCCGGGGTCTGGACAGCGCGCAAACTCCATAAATCAGTGCTAAGTCATTCAGATGTCTCCATGGTGTTTGCACGTTATCATCCCAGGAATCCAGCGCTTTCACTTGCCTGGTGTCCCAGCCCAGGAATTCCCTGTGGGCTGCACTGGGGTTGGTTTGCCAAGGAGCTGGGTCTGCCTGCTGCTCCTCCCTGCCCGGTGGATTTCTGAGACATCGTCATCATTGGCATCATTGCCTTTAATTGAGAGCCTACTATGTGTGAGGCGCTGCACAGATATTATTTTTAATCTGTTCAGCAATCCTATCGGATAGGTATTATTAACTGAATTTTATAGACGATGGAATGGAGACGCCGTGTGATCAAATAACTAGTGCAGAGGCATAAAATTAGTAAGTTTGGAACTAGATATCTGTCCCTATCCTTCCTGGGATGACTTTCAACTCGTGTGTGTGTGTGTGTGTGTGTGTGTGTGTGTGTGTGTGAGAGAGAGAGAGAGAGAGAGAGAGAGAGAGAGAGAGAGAGAGATCGCACTACACTCTCTGTTTTGAACAGCGATTTACTTTGGAATCCGGGTGTTCTTCAGTTGCACCGATTTCCCAGCACAGGTTTGTTTTCTCAAGTGCTTCTTTCCAACAACATTAAAAAAAATAATATATCCTGCAATTGTCTGTTCCTAGCCAGGAATGGAAAACTGACTGAAAACAATTATAATTTTCAAGACTAAATTTTTTTTTTAGTGGTACTGGGAATTGAACTCAGAGGCATTCTACCTCTGAGCTACACCCCGGACCAATTTTATTTCTTATTTGGAAACAGGGTCTCACTAGGTTGCTAAGAGTCTCACTAAATTGCTGAGGTTGTCCTCGAACCTGTGATCCTCCTGTCTCAGCCTCCCAAGTACTAGGATTACAAGCGTGCGCCACCACGCCTGGCTTCAAGACTAAAATTTTGACTAGGAGTCAGAATGGGTCATTGTGGGGATGACAGAAAGCCTCCTAGGGAAGCTAGGAGTGACTTGAAATTAATGCTAAAGGTGCAACAAACAAACGTCAAGTCCCTCTGCACGCCCAGTGGAGCCTGTGATCAGACCTTTGGATTCTGGTGTTTCCCTGAGATGCAAGGTACCTGCATTGGGTGTGAGCATCTCACCAGGACTTGGAATAGTGGACGGCTTTGTTCTCCTCTAGGCTGGATCACTGTGTGTCCAGTAAGGCTGCATCCTTCTCCTTCTCTCTTCCTTTCTTTAATAAATATAGATCTCAAGCCAGGTACCACGCTTGAGAGCTGCAATAAATACTGGATAGGACCAGCATGGTCCTAGGCTGTTACTGAGTTTAGTGTGGTGGGAACATAGCCTAATGATTGAATTAAGGTACACCAAATGCTGTGTGCATGTGTGTTGTATCTCTTTCAATCTCACTATGATGTATAATTACATTGCACCAATAAAAGTATAGAAAAAAATGATAAGGTGTGATATGTGCTCTGATTTGGGAAGGCAGAGGGGCCCAGGGGGCAGATTTGGAAGGTCAGCAAAGACTCCCTCAACTGAAATACATCTACGTGGAGACCCAAAGGATGAGCCAGCACGAACCAGCTGGGGACAATCTGTGAAAGGCCAGGGAGGTAGCAAACTCTATAAAGCTTAGCTGTCTTGTTCCCCACCGTCCTTGTACATGAGTGTAACAGAGAGAGTACTGGCAGTTTTACTTTTTACTTTAATTTTAATTTTTAAAAATTTTTTTTCAGGGTACTGGGGATTGAACCCAGGGGCATTCTACCTATGAGCTACACCCCCAGCCCTATTTTTTTTTATTCTTTATTTGGAAACAGGGTCTCACTAAGTTGCAGAGGGCCTCACTAAGTAGCTGAGGCTGGCTGCGAACCTGTGATCCTCCGGTCTCCCCCTCCCAAGTACTGGAATTACAAGCATGCGCCATCACGCCCGGCTAGTTTTACTTTTTAAATTAAGGACTATGGCTGGGTGTAGTGGAGCATGTCTGTAATCCCAGTACTTGGGAAGCTGAGACAGGAGCATAGCAGTTTTATCTGATGTGGTAACTTAGCGAGCCCCTGTCTCAAAATAAAAAATAAAAAATAAAAAGGGCTGGGGATGCATGTAGCTCATTGGTAGAACACCCCTGGGTTCGATCCCCAGTACCAAAATAATATACGATACAATAAAATAAATCAAGGACTATCAGAATTCAGTGCCTATTTGAATTTCTGTGGACTCCGGGATGGTGGGATAATCCATGGAGGAGTCATGAACCTTGGCTTGGAATCGCTACCTTGGGGCAATGGAACGCTGGTTCTGGAAGGGGTTTGGGATTTGAGGGAGAGGCTGCGAGGCGAAGTTTAATAACGTATCAGGCTGCTCTTTTCCTGCAACCCAACCCCAGTGCTCACAGCATGATGGGCTGAGTCTAATTCAGGGCTGTGACTATGACATCTGTCACAGATGATGACTAAGAAAATAGCCGCGGGTTGACCTTGATGGTCACAGCAGCACTGACTCGGGCAGGGACTCAGACGTAGCTCATGACAGCTCATTTTAGCCACTTAACATCATCAAGAAATCCCAGTTCAGGATGCAGAGTCCCCAGAGGCAGCGCCAAGGATTTCAACACACCGAATGTTTGAGCCCTCCTCTAATGCTGGGGGTGGTGACAGAACAGGGCTGCCCGACTTTAGGTTTTATCAAGATTTCAAATACACAGCCTGTTGTGAAGAGTCTAATGAAATAAGAAGTTTAGTATTAGCACAAGGGTCAAGGTTAATTGGCAGGGATTCTAAAGCAACACGTATTAAGAACTCTTTCCCAATTATACCAGATCTCCATTTCATGAATCTCTTCTCCTTCCTTTTCCTCTTCCTCTCCTTTCTTGTTTTTAGAAAGAATACATGAAAAGGTATCACGTAAGTTGAGGACTTAATATTTGCCAGACATTATAACAAGAGTTAAGATACAGTCTATTATATAATTCACGTAACTATTCTATGGAATAGATACTATTTCACTGATTTTAGCGATGGGGAAACTGAAGTTTACAAAAGGTCATTACAAATGGTCCCACATAGTGATGCAGGTGGAAAGTGTCTAAACTGGGATTGAGACCTGTTCTCTTTTTTTTTTCTGAATTCAAATGTGTGCTATGAATATATGTGGTTCCATAATTAAAATACATTTTGGCTGGGCGTGGTGGTACACACCTGTAATCCCAGTACTTTGGAGGCCAAGATGGGAGGAATGCAGATTCCAGGCCAGCCTCAGCAACTTAGTGAGACCCTGTTTCAAAATAAAGAATTCAAGGGCTGGGGGTGTAGCTCAGAGGTAGAGGGACCTTGGGTTCAATCCTCAATGCCAAAGGGGGGGGGAAAGAGAGAGAGAGAGAGAAGAAGAAGAAGAAGAAGAAGAAGAAGAAGAAGAAGAGGAGGAGGAGGAGGAGGAGGAGGAGGAGAAGGAGGAAGAAGAAGGGAAGAGGAGATGAGAGAGGAGAGAGGAGGGAGGAGGGAAGGAAGGAGGAAACACATTGTGACTACTGTTTGCTAGCTGCTCCTGCACCTTCTGCACTAGAAGATGGGTCTGAGTATCCCAGTTCTTTTCTTTGCGGACAGCACCAAGTACAAGAGGTGGCAAGCTATAGGTCACCAGTAAATCCTCTGCTGGTGGCACAGAATCATCTAGAGCAGGCCTGCTCTAAACTTAGCCCTGCCACACAGAAAGCAGGATTTTGCATCACTCTGCAGTTTATCTCATGAGAGCAGGTCTTGTGTTTGTCTGAGGCCCAAGCACCCAGAACAGAGCACTCGCTGTCACTGTGACAATAGGAAGCCCGGAGAAGCAAAGCCATAAATTAGGCCAGGGGAAGGAGGCAGAGGAAAATAGATACAGACTGCTGACAAGATTAATATGCAGTTGACGGGGAGCGCTTTCACACCAGAGCGCCAACAAATAAACACAATTCAGAGAGCTCATCCCTGCCTTACCATAGAGGGAAGATTCCTGGGCCAAAGAAAGGGAGCGGATAAACAAGAGAAAGAAAAAGACAGGCCAGGCTGGCGTGTGCATGAGGCCTTGTCTGCCAGGAATTCCTCCGGCAGGATCAGACAGCTGGGGGGTGGCATGAGTGGTAGGGCCTCATTGAGGTCTATGTTTTCTGACCAAAATCTGAGACAAGAGAAGCTGGGCTGCTGCAGAGGGGTGGCCTCTGAGGGTACTGAGTACAAGCTGAGCTGTTGATGGTACCTGCCCTGGGCCACCAGCTGAGACGCAGATCATCGTAATATATTCCCACAGGAGTCAGCAGACCTGCCTGGCCCTTTTGCCCAGACTCCTTTCTGTTGTTGTTGTTTTGTTTTGTTTTTGATACTAGGGATCAAACCCAGAGGGCATTCTACCTCCAAACTACACCCCCACCTCGTTTTTTAATTATTATTATTTTTCATGTTGAAACTGGGTCTCACTAAATTGCTGAAGTTCTCACTAAGTTGCTAAGACTGGCCTCGAACATGCGATCCTCTTGTCTTAGCCTCCCAAGTGTGATTACAGGTATGGGCCACTACACACGTTGGCTGGACTCCTTCTGATGAGCTCTTTTGCTCTCCTCTGCATGGGGACTCAGTGGGCTCAGTAGCTACTTTGCAAAGAAGAACAGAATCTTCTAGGTTTTGTTTTATTAATCTGAACCATTTGAAATTGCCATCTCTATAAGGAAAAGGTGATCAAATATTGGAACTCTCATATAGTTGAAGATGATGGTAAAGGCACAGATAGTTTAAAACCTAGGGATCAATGTCAAAATTAAAACTCTTATCCATTATGCTATACTCTGTTGCCAGTGAACTTTTTTTTAACACAACCCTGAATATGAATCCAGGTTTCAAACTTGATCTGAGAGAATTCTCATGGTCTGATCATTGCTCAGGTAACTAGTTTCTTTCTCTACAACACTGAACTTCTTTTGGATATACCACTGTATTAGTCCATTTGCCATTGCTATAACAAAATACTTGATGTTAGGTGGTAATGTAAAGAAAAGAGGTTTGTCAAGCTCTCAGTTTTGGAAGCTGAAAGTCCAAGACTAGGTGGCTCCGTTGCCTTGGCCTCTGGCGAGGGTTCCCTTGATTTCATCACAGCATGTGGATGGCATCATGGTGACAGCACATGCCAGAGGAAGACATCACACAGGGAGACAGGAGCCAGAGAGACTGAGGAGGGTCCAGTCTTGCTCTGATATAGCAACCTTCTCATGAGAACTAACTGGGATCCCATGAGAACACACTGAATTTTTTCTGAGGGCAGCATCCCCAGGAGCCTCTCAGGAGGTTGCACCTCTCACATCACAACCCTGGGGACCAAGCTTGTGGCACATGACACCTTGGGAGATAAACCACATCTGAACCATAGCAACAACCATGACTTCAGGTTATTGCCTTTTGCATATACTCCTCCTTCTTCCTGGAATCCCCACACTTCCCTCTGTTTTTCTGATGCAACATTCCATCCTTCAGGCATTTACCATTGTAACACAGCATGTCGGATTGAAAGCTGCCTGAAGTGAGAAGGTGGGTCTTGCATCTGTTGCCTGGCAACTAGTTGAATGCCTGGTGCATAGATGGGCAGATGAATGGATGAATGAACAAATCACCCAAACCTGTATCCCCAGCCCCAACACATGCTCATTCTGTGACTCACTTGCCACTCCAAATTAAATAATTCTGTGTCTTATCTCACAGATGTCCGGTTAGGGAACAATATTTTGAACTTTGACTGCATCCCTGCTACAGAAGTTGGTGCTAAGTCAGGCATGGTGGTGCAAGCTTGTAATCCCAGTACGTGGGAGGCCAAGACAAGAGGATTGCAGGTCTAGCCTCAGCAATGTAGGGAAGCCTTCTGGTAACTTAGTGAGACCCTGTTTCAAAATAAAATAGGACTGGGGTATAGTTCAGAGATAGGATGCTCCTGAGTTCAATCCCGAGTACCATGAAACAAACAAACAAACAAACAAACAAACAAACAAACAAATACCGGTGCAGTGCTGCATAGAATGTAAAATATAAAACAAGAGTTCAAGGTATATATATATCTCAAGAATATTCTAACATACCCCAAGGAATCAGTTCAGCTCTTGGTTTTCAACTAATAAAGTATAAAGTAAGTTTCTCATTTTTGCCTTTTTTCCCCCTTGTGGGCCCTGGATTTCCTTGGAAGAATTTTCCAAAAGTTCCATTAATATAAACAAATACACTTTTTGGAGACAGTTATCGGAACTAGCTACAGACTCAGATGTTTATTATAGATGTTGGAACTGTTATTGCTGGTAGCTAGAGAAGCTCAAATTAGTTTATTAGCTTTACTTAGTTGGATTTATATGACGTCTTTCCCGCAAAAAGAAGTTATAGAAGAAAGGTTATGGGGGAAATGGTTTCTCAGCAATAAATCATTTCTAAGGATCAAATTTGCCCTGTCCTTCTTCTACTAAGGCAAGTTGACATAGTTCTGTGTAGACAGGAGATTTTGTGAACTGTATGTTCACAAAAACATAAACACACACTGGAACTGGACACAGGCTGTGAATGAGCTCTCTCACAGGAGAAGCCCTGGTCAGATGTCGGGTGTTATCTGACCGGGATAGTGCAGTGGGCACTTCTGGAGGAAATAATTTCTAAGGGCTCTTCCAGCCCTAAGATTTTATGATTCTATAATCATACATTCTAAACCTACCCATATTTGTTGTTGGCATGGTATATAACGTAGACTATAAATATATATAATACACATTTAGATAGAATCCTATTTCTGTTCGTTAACTATTTAATCACAGTAATATATCATGAGTGCATTTCAAGGGTTTATATTCTGACATACCCCAAGGAATCAATTGTTGTTTGTGGTACTGAGAAATGAACCCAGGGAAATGCTACTTCCAAGCTACACCCCCCAGACCTTTAATTTTTATTTTGAAACAGGGTCTCATTAAGTTGCTGAGGGTCTCACTAAGTTGCTGAGTCTGGTGTTGAACCTGTGATTCTCCTGTCTCAGGCTTCTACACGGGTTACATGTGTGTAACACCATGCCTGGCAAACTTTGTTTTGTTAATGGACTTACAGTATTCCAATGTATTATGTACTTTATTTAACCTATACCTTGCTTTTTGGTAGCAGTATTTCCCCCTCTAATTTTTTTTAACTTTTTATGTTCATTTATTGGTGCATTGTAAATTATAATTATACATTTTGATATATGTCAGGGTATGAACATCATACATGCACACATTGCACATTTAGCCCTCCCTCCAATCCCACCCTATTCCCTCCCCCTTCCCTCCCTTTCATGCTCCAGATAGTGATT